>JAIPRK010000730.1:0-40389 GCA_025469195.1 Chaitophorus viminalis | reverse complement strand
AATTTATATTAACATATGTTAATGTGATATACGATATATAGGATTACGAGTTTCTATTCAAAAAATCATTGCAGAGTGTCCGAGATCATTACGAGGTGTCAGAGTTAGTAGTGGGCATATCCGGATTTAAAAAATCGGGATTATTCGGATTTATCAAATCCCAATTTAGTGAATTCGGATTTGACAGGTTATCCGGAGTATCCGGATTATTCAATTCAATTTTGCTGTTCGATGTCTAATTTTTAAATTCTAATTATATTTAAATTCTTTAGCATACATTTTTGAACGGGTGTATTATATTTCTGACGCATTCAACTACCAGTGTTGTTTTGTGCTTAGCAATAAAAATAATTAATTAATCTGAATAATCCGAATAATCCGGATACTTCGGCAAATCCGGATATGACTTTAATTCAAATCCGAATTTGAATATTCGGATATTCGGAAAATTCAGTTATTCGGATTTGATGCCCATCCCTAGTCAGAGTATTACCTATATGTAATCATATTTTTACATCATATTTCGTTGAAAATCCGGTTGACAACGAGTTCTGACTCAGCTGTCCCGTAAATAATATTCAGTGTTATACTATTTGTTGTCCTGTTTCTTGTACTATAACTGTAAAAAGTTTAAGCGAAATCCATTGAAATATGTTATTAAATTTTATAAGTTCTGAAAATCACTCAACTGTTCATTAAAAATCAGTTCCGGCAAACGGTAACAATTAAGTCAAGATACACATCCGCGTAACCGGGGAAAATAAGTTTAATAGTTTAAAATGACTGCTAAATGTATTATCGTAAGTAGTATTCTAAGAAGAAAAAGAACAAGCCGATGCGTATTCCCGTGATCAGACATTAGATAACATGAAAAAAAATGATTCTTCGTACGTAAGTGTTCACATTGCTGTGTGTAATATATAACGTTTGGCAGCAAGAGAACTGTTATTTAATTTGTATATTGCAGGAACGAAAAAAATATTTTATTATATGTTTCTTATTATTGACCGTGCAATAACGAAAACCCATCGGTATATAATATACGAGTTGTGCGATTTTCGGTCGAGAAATGAAATAATTTTCAATTATTATTTCCAAATATAACCAAGTTAAATGTTATGGTTGAATGTATACTTCACTTGTCGACAATAATTACATTTCGTAACAATAGACCGTTATGTTACGAGCATATATACTGTAGGTATGGGAAAAAACACATAGACGCGCATTCTTCGTTGCTCGAAATCTATAAAAAAAAAAAAGATAAAAATTACAATTTATATATTATATACTGTTCAATTATAGTATAGATGTGTGTATAGGTACTGTATATGAAACCTGTAAGATGCGTATGGACCACGTGAGGAAGTATATTATTTTCAATGTTCGCAATTTTGTAGTCACCGCGTGAATGCTTCACTTTGACGAACCGAGAGAGTATACATAGACTTTCGTTAAGTTTCAAATTTCTGCACGCGCACGGCTTGAAAACACTTCAAACTGTGGGTCTGTGTGATTATAGCTTTAATGTTTTGCCAAATGATTTCGTGCGCACGTGAAGAAGTTACAAAAAAATTGTCAATTTCACAGAAAAATTACGACGACAACCGATAGATTTAAAGGACACGGTGCAGTCGTAAAATAAAAAGTTATATTCTCATTATAACCTCCTGAAGCCCAACTAGAATCGAGTTCTGTAGCTCTACAAGCCCAATGACAATCATAATCAACATTTATTTTATATTTATTAGTGCCCTATCTATTTGTAGTATTTGTAATATTGTAGACCCGATGCCCATTATAATGGACACTTTTATTGTTTTAATTTAATAGTTTTCAATAATAGTCGTGTTAAGATAAACTTTATCAATAATATATACTTCATCAATGTGATAACACTGATAACAATTATCACACATATATGTTTTCAACTCCAAACGATCACTTGTTTAAGGTTATATTTACAAAATTATGATATTGAAAGAAAAAAAAATAGTGGGCCTTATTAGGGATAAGAGAAAATGTCCACTGTAGTGGACATCTGGTCTGTAATAATACAAAATTAAAAACTAACTAGGGCAGTAATGGAATTATGATGATTGTCCATTACAGTGGACATCGGGACTCAATAATAAAATCGGGGCTCATAATAATATGTGGTCTATTGTGGTGCACTGTCACAATAGTAATGTAGTATAAATCGTAGCGTGGACATATAGTTGATGATGAATGATAAACGAATATAGGAAACAGAGAATATTAATTTTACCCCGTGGATATTTGTCAGTTTGTCACTATTGCACATACGTACGATGTAGGCACTTATATAATTGATTCAAGAACATTATTATATTATACGAAAAAACGCTTCAATCCGAAGATATAAATTAAGAGATCTCCAGTGCACGCAAACATATGAACATATGAACGCATTATACACACGTACGCGTGCATAAATACTTGCAGTGCACCCGCATATATAACTGATTTTATAACTCTTAAAATATTACTTTTATTTACATTGTTGGTTATCACGTGATATTATATTGGTTCCATCAGACTTTAGACGTTTGAGTAAGTTACATCCTGCTATGCATAAGCTGCCACGTGACTACGTAGTTTGACAATCACCTATATTTCTCTGCGGGTCATATATTATGAATGCACAGGATTCTATCCTTGAACCATGGACTATTTATAAATCATAAACTTTTAGTTTTCTATCGTTCATGTCGTATTGTTATTTTGTTTGTTTAAAAAATAAACGCTAGTCGAAATTTCCGTACAACATATTTTCACGTTTTAATGACATACATGTTATAATAATACATTTTTTGAAACAAACTCCTAAGTGGTATGATTTCAATTAAATTAATTCGCGAATTGGAAGTGTTCATTTTAAAGTTGGACATCATCTTTACAATTTTCAAAGTTCAGGTAGAACCGTAACACAATATGAATTACATCGACAAAAACACGTCAAACAAATCTGCTACCTACGGAATATAATACAGGTACCTAATAAATATGAACTTCTGAATGTTGTATATTTTATACCAGCAGCCTTAATAACCTTTCTCGGCTCACGGTCCATGATGGTATTATTATAGCTATAATTTTTTTGTTACCCATAAATTTATTCGATCCATAGGATGAATATCATGGTTCTGAACGGATAGTTATTCGAACACTTTCTACACTAAAAATACATTCCTCGATCCTCGATAGCTATAAATTTAAAATGTACTATTTATTCTATTAACATAAAAATGTATTATAGTTATAATATAATTTAATACCTCTGAAAACCGAATAATTATATCTAGATGCAAGATTTCTAATATATTTTGTACACAATAAGAAGATTATTATTTGTATTTTTATTTTTTTTTCTACCATATCCTTTATTGTTAGTAGGTAGTAAATATAACAGGCCGTGTACTTTGTAAAACCGTTCACCGTTTCACTTTTAAAACGTTTGGATTCAACTCGCCATTATTAGAAGCAAGGACACCTACAATGTCTTTTACTTAGAAGGCAGCAGTTTGATAAACATCATATCCGGCGATAAAACGTCTACCAACCGGATTTTGACTTTGAAAAATAAAACAGCTATTTAAACTGATTACTAGAATCAATTCGACCCGGATTTGAAACGTTATTATTATAGCATTTAATACGTATAATAAAGTGCAGCAGGTAAGTTAGTATGGATACGAATGAGATCGCATGTTAAAAACGATTTTTATAAGTTGAAAAGTTTTTTCAAGTATTTGTACTCGTATATGGTATATTGATATCATATTATAATTTATAACGAATAGCATTAAAATAAAACACGAACGAAGGTATACACATGTTTTATTAATCTCTTATATTTTATTCATATAAACCATATGGATACAGTTAAACTTGTGAGACTCTCAGAACTACATGATAAAATATTTCATTTATGCACAAGCGGTGGCCGGTGAATTTGGTGTGAGTTTGGTCTTATTTGCAATATTATTATCAATTTTGTATTTAATAATCACACAATATTTTAAAATCACAATTATTGAGTAAACGTATTAAAAAATAAGAAATTATTAAATATTTCAAATAAGGTAAGTACAAACGTGAAAATAGTTATTCTTTTAATAACAGCTCTTTGGTTAATTTCATATTACTATTAGTACCTAATACAAAATTTTAAAAATTATCAAGTCTAGCTCAATAATAATAAATTGTATTGTTTAAAATTGTACATAGCAGATACCAAGTGCATTGACAATACCATTAATAGAACGGTTTATTTTAATTATTATCAAATATATTATTTTGTATTTGAAATACTTACTCGTATCGGTGTGTCCACTTCTTCTGGAGTCACAATTTTAAAAAAAACCATTAACCATATTGATGTGATATACTAACAATAAATTGTACTCTGTAAATTTTTAACATACCACTTCCTAGTTCTTATACATTTTTAAAATAGTGTGCAAGATGTTATTTATTTTCATAGAATATTATAATTATTAATCATACACTTTTTCAGGTATAAAGTATTAAACAAATTCGATAATTTGAACTATATTGTTAGATAGAACTAAAAGCGAAAAAATTATAAAAATACTCAAAAGTAGGTCTCGAGACTCGATGTTGACTTCGAGGAACCAATTCGGTTTTCAAGATCCTTGTGACATCGCCATATTCCTACGTATATACATAGTTCGGTGTAACATTAGTACGTTTAACGTAACTATTTACGTAGACGCGTTGCTACCAGCATAATATATTTTCATATTCACTCATTAGTCCTCCATATTCATGAGAAGTTAACGACCATCGACCTCTCGTTACTTTCCATACATTTGCACATAGAACAGATATATAATAACGTGTGAATCAATACGTTATAAATGGAAAAATTAAGTAAACGTATTTGTTTTAATCAACGTCCGATGAATCATATAATATGAAAAAATGATAATTGTTCAATTCGTATTACTTAATTGAATATTTCACGATTATAGCAAACCGTTTTAAATATGTAAAATCTTATTTATCGTCCGTAATTACGTTTTATTTTCCTCGCGTATCCATCTCCTCGAATTCTCTCACGTATTTCCCGGTTGAGAAACGCTGGTCCAAACTACTACGATACAGACGGACATATATATTTTTTTTTAAAACTATGTTTTCCGATATTTTTTTTTTTTTTTATGGAATCCCGTGTATGTCTTGTGACGATACAAACTACACTTTTTCAAATGGGAATCCCATATTTTCCACGCGAAATAATATTCAGTTAATTTTTCTGGAATTTTTGTTGTAACATAGTCAAATTTCGGAATTGTTCAATTTGAAAATTATATGTGAAGGTAATCAATTATAGGTACCCGATTACTAGCGTTACTTATTAATTTACTTATTAATCTAACATTGCGCAGATATAAAACAATACAAAACTTGAAACTAGCTAGTACTTACTACGTACACCACCTATGCACAAGTAGCCAACACAATACACAATGACGGTATATGTGTGCAGATAAAAGTAATATGGATAGATAAATACCGCCCAAAGTTCGGGTGATAAAAAAATATTTATTATGATTACAACTTCGTAATCAAAGCCCAATGGTAATTAATTATTAATAATACTTATACGGCTGCGGACTATCTGTTACATTTTAAGGTTCGATGTGTATACGTTTAGGTATGGCACTGTAACATGTTACCCAATAATTAATAATGTACGTATACACGTTAATTCTCATCGTCACACAATTACTAATTAGTGCCTATATATATATATTCAATTCGTAATCTCAAATCAGTAGCGAATGGCGCTGACAAATTACTACATAACAATGTTTGTCAAGTATGAACATTTGAATTGAAATAAGTCAAAAACTACTAGTTCGAATTTTGATTTTGGTACACAAAAATTCACAGAAAAATGTTATACCTACATATTCAATGGCATATCGCATTGAAAAAAGGGTATTCCCATTTGAAGAGCAAAAGTTTGTATCCCTCCAATACTTAGGGGGGTATGGAAAAAAAAAATAGCGAACAAGATGGTTTTTGTGGTAATTAGAAGATTAGAAAAAAAAAAAAAATTCAAATTTTTCCATTTTTACGACCAAAAATAGGGGCGAGCATCCTAGAAAAAAAAAAAAACACCTTGTACATACTGACGTTTTTGCAGACCGCCGGAGGAGATGATGTTGTACCCGTCCGACGACGGGGACTCAATCATGAGCCCGACGCTGGCCAAATGCACTGGGCTGTACTACATAGTGCGGCCGGACGCGGCCACGATGTGCGGCCGGAACGCGGCGCACGTGGTGGCCACGGCCATGATCACGGTCACGGGGGTCTGCCTGTCGCTGTACCCGGTCGGCTTGTACCGGTGGTCGAGCGACACGACGCAGTTCATGCTCCAGGTGGCGGTGTACACCAACTTCCTGTTCAGCGCGTACAAGGGCTACACGATGGTGCGCCGGTCCCGCGACATCTGGACGTGCATGGACGCGACGCGGACGGGCTTCGCGCGCGCGCCCGCCGACCGCCGCCGCGGCGGCCCCGTGGCCGGCCACCTGCACGAGTGCCGAGCCGCGTCGTCCGCGTTCACCCGCTGGTTCGCCGGCGTCAACTATTCCATACTGTTCCTGTGGTCGTCGTTCCCGTTCCTGCTCCGGGACGCGTACATCGACGTGCGCAACCGCGACGGCACGTCCAGCAGCTATCACTTCAACCCGTACAACATGTACTTCTTCGTGTCCAGCGGCACGTACAACCGGTGGCACTACACGTTCCACCTGATCGAGTGGCTGTTCGGCCTGTTCTTCGTCGTGTTCATGGTGCTGTTCGACACGTTCATGGTCACGCTGTGCGTGGCCATCACGGGCCAGCTGAAGGTCATCGACGACGCTTTCGCACGCCTGGGACACGCCAACGACGACGACGACGACGACCGCGGTTACGGTAAGCGCGCAGTACTATGTAATATTATGCTCCAGGGCACTCACCATCATTGAACATACCCAAGGGCGTACCCAAGATTTTTTGTTTTTCGGTGGTCACCGGGGGGGTAGTTTTAATTTTTCAACGTGAGTACAGAGTTTAAAAAAAAAAAAAAAAATCATTAAAACAAGTAGGTAGGCACACGTGTAGGTAACCTGTATATTATACTCGAAATCCGTAATGTTACTACTTAAAAACCTGTATTAAGAGTACTTTTAAAATGTTTACTTCATAGTATGTACTATTATACGGTATGTATTATGCATAACTTAATCAGTGTAAAAAAAAAAAAAAACATTTAATTAAGTCCTTCCCGTTTGAGAATGAAGCTAATTTTGAAACTACTTTATCCGGGTCTATCTACCGCAGGTATGTCTGGTATATTACAATGAATTGATACAAGAGCTAATCCTGTCAATCGATTTTCACCGGTATTGGATCTGAAGTATGTTTTTACATGACGTAAACTAAAGAAAAAAAACCGTTCTCCTGTCATGGTTGATACTGAAAGAGTAACTAAGATTTCAAGCATTTCTTTTTTTATATCTTGATAAAATGTATTATCACAGTCACGAAGAACATGCAAAGCATTTGAGCGTCGTTCATTTTTATCTTTTTTAACTATTTAATTTTCCAGAACAAAAACTCTTCTTTTAATTCATCATAATTAATTCATCTGGTAAAACAGAACTATAAAATTGTAAAACATTTTTAGATAGTCTTTTAGTAGAATTTTAAATACGATTTGATGTCAAAGTTTCTTTGTGTTATATGAAACGGTCTGTTAGTGAGTTGTGTGAGTATGATTTAAAAATGGTATAGACGAGTATGGTCAAGACGAGACCACCATGTCACTCAACAACATGAGAGAAATAATATGAAAGCTATAAATAGTTTGGTTAAATATTGATGAACAAATTTTTATTTCACTGTGATTATGTAATATAATGTAGTAATATATTATGTTTTTTTATTTTATAACAAATAAGTTAAACAATTAAAAAAACAATTTGTAGGTGATTTGAACCCTCAAAACTACCTCCTGGGCACGCCTCTGTATAATGTTGTGGGTTTTTATATGTTTAGTGTCATATTGTGTCGTTAACTGTCAGTCAGTGGCGTGATCAATCGGGGGAGGGAGGTGATGTTTTTGGTGTTTGCCCCCCTTCCCTCCATCTGGAACCAAATTTTTGGAAATCGCATTCAATGACCATTGAGAAATATGTCCTTTTTTTAAATTTACAATGCAAATTTATATTTTCAACGTGATCGACACTATATCGTGTGTTCTGCGTGATCTTTTACTACATGTATTATTAGAACTCGTATAACACAGTTCCATTGCGTTTATGTTCTAATCACAATTTTCGAATTCAACCTATGGTTATGATTGTAATGAATAGTAAAAATTAAAAATGTTTTTATTAAAGTTACTTACTTCCGAAATATTAATTTTTTTCATGTTGTTGCATACACTTAACATACAAAACGCAACGTAGACGAGCTTTCCCTAAACATTTACGACAACAGCACCCTTTGAAAATGGTTTTATTTCATGGAATTTTATAAAGCATATGCCTATATGTTATGTATATGTTAAGGTTATATACCTATAACTTGTGTTTCATTTCCGTTACAGGTGATAATGAATTGGAAAGAAAAAATAAGTATTTTGAAGAATTGAAATGTATTATCAATCGTTATAATAAAGTGTTAGGGTAAGTATATACCCCGCATCCCGACCATGGACATGGTGCTGTATACAATCGTTATTGTTTAATTTTAATGAAATTCGTTTATACTTATAAATTATAATAGTTTTTTTTTTTTTTTCGGGGCGATTATAAGTAATACAAAATGCCATATCGTCATATCGGTATGATAATTTTTATTTTGGTTGTTATTGATTTAATTCTGCAGCACTGTACTTCATCAACCATGTACTCCAAAATAATTTACATTTATTAACGCACGTGGTATATTTATTGAACAGGAAAATGCACGATTTTTATGATATCGTTCGTCCGGTCATTCTGCCCCAATTAATCGTGGCTTCGGTTACAATAGTATGTCTGTCATTTATAATAACAATGGTAATTAATTCATTACGGCTTAAAACGCAATAAAATAGATCTTGTTGATAAAATCAAATATTACGTAATACGTAAACATTTTACAAATGTTTATTATATTTTTTTAGAATTATTTTAACGGGACGTTACTTACATCGACGCAATCGTTAAAATTCTGTAGTTTTCCAACGTTTCTCTTTCAAATATATTACACGTGTCTTGTATTCGGAAATCTCAACCATCAGGTAAACCTATACCATAGTTTTAAACATTCTATGTGCCTACATGGCTTCAGTTGAACAACATGAAAGTAATACATTTTTATTTTATTTTAAATTATAATCAAATGAATATTTTAACTTGATCTAGAAAAACGCAATGAATTTTGCGATGTACTCGAGCAATTGGACGCAAATGGATGCGGACTTCAAAAAATTACTCTTGTTAGCAATGAAAACGCATCATGCTAATGGATTTAATATGAAGATCACGAATAAGTTCGTGGTTGACTTAGAGTTATGCGCTCGCGTATGTACAACGTAATTTTATTATTAGCCATAGAAAATATTTGAATACCAATACGTACTTGAATTATGTCGAGGTTTCGAGTTATATCGTAATTACTATGAAACATTAGTATTATGAATTAAAATCGAGAACTATGAAAGTAATTGCCTTGCATAATCCATAAATATATATTTCTAAATTTTAAAGCTAATACACCCGTACTTATCAAACTCGTTTAAAGTAAGACTTACACTTTGTGTAAGTTTTAATTGCCTGGATTCAACTCAACGATCTTTATATTATTATTATTATTATTATTCCTAACGAGTAACTTAAATTTAGCTATTCACAGAAATGTATTAATATTATGCCAGCATTATTTTTAGTTGGTAAAAACTTAAAATATTTTATTGAATGCTAAGAGAATCAATAATGTTTTTTTTTTTTTTTAAATCATCTACTTTTATAGGTGATCAATATGTGTTATTCAATTTTTTCGGTTTTGGTGAAATCGCAATTGAAATTAAGGAAGAAATGATAAAATTTGACACACAAGACAATTTTTCGTATTCGACATTTATCATCGACATTGTATACAGTTATCATAATTTTATATCCTAGAGATCAAAAAAAAAAAAAAAAATTAAACTAAGATTGTTTCAAAGTTCTAGACCCATAAAAATCTTGACCTAGAAATTATAATTTGGTTCACTAGTGTTTCCAGTAAAGCCAAGTTAAATTATAAAGGAGCGCTATAGATTATTTTTGACTTTTGGTATTGTTATCCACGGAGAGAAGGCAAATAAAGCTAATAATGCACATTATATTATAATCACTGTAAGTTATTACTTTGGAAACTTAAATGGTTTGTAGACTAAGTGTTACATATAATATTATAATGTCATTAGTTTTAAATAATTACTGTTCAATTATTGTGGCTTATAAATAATAATAGTTTTTATTGATATTTGTTTTGTAATTATTTATTAATTGAATAAATGAAATAATACGAACAGTGTCACTTCAATACTAACTCTCACTTTTTAGCCCAAATAAATCTTTTTTTTTTTGATGTATGCAATTTGTTTCTTAAGGAACAATAAGAATATTTGATAATAGTTGTTATAAGTACATGACTAGTTCGATGAGAGGAGTCCCACCCAGTAGTTAAAAAAAAATAATTGCAATTAAATATTGAATATTAAATTTATAAACGATGAACGTAAAATTGCTTTATTAAAATTTGGTTTTTTTGCGTATAGGTTATTTAAAAAAAATAAAATGATTTATTCCGGATAAACTATTAAAAGCTCTTATTTATTTCTACGAATTTTAAGTATTATAATTTTTAAGGAATATTTTATAAAAACTGTGTTAAAGTAGTTATCTTTTGAACATTTTTTGTGGTACAATATTTTCCATACCGATATCAATATTGTAATAATACATCTCTACACTATAGCGATGGCTCAACTATATGTGTGTCAATCCGCTGAATGAAAGACGAATAATATTAACAGTTGATAGTATCATTATTTATTTAAACCGTGGTACAAGTAAAATATATATATATATATTATTTAATATATTATATTTATTATTTATTATCATTATTCCGATTATCTCGTAAATATTTTCTAAACTCCATGTATTGCCGAATACCTTACACGTCATAATAAACTTTGCATTTAAAATGATAATATTGATTAATTTTTAACATTTAAAAGATTGAAATTTTTTTTAAAAATGTTTTTGAAAATAATGTATAGGTAGATAGTTTGTAAAAATTACGTCGTTATGACTCTAGCTATAGTATATATTTCTTGAGTTTATCAATAGTTTTTTGAACAATAATAGAAAAAAACAGCGTAACAATATTGCAAAAATTAGACCACGATATTAATTATTTGATTTTGTTTTAGTTATTTTAATCGTCATAGCGACTCAAAACGTTTACTGGATACTTAGTATAATATAAATGGATGTTATCCATCATCATAAAATCAACACATAATCAACATAAGATGTAACGTTAGTAACCACTAATTGTATACGTCCCGGCCTAAAACCCAAATGGCCGTCGACCCTTAAAGATGCGGTTTTCAAATAATTCTTTCTTATTGCACGCCTAGAGTATGATAAACGTACCCTGAAAATGTCAAGTCACTATAGTCACTACTGTCGCTATCAAGTAGTATTAGTTATACATTTATTATGAATCAGTCAATAGGTCAGTGAGGACTTCTTCTTTTCAATATAAGTTCAGTAAATTATATATTTAAATTCTGAATGGAGTGATGGAATCTATTGGTTTTACAATGATGTGTTATTTTTTTTTTCGTGTCTGTAATCACGGTTTGAGGCAGTAAAAATGCATCGTTTTTCTCAAACAGTAACTTTTCTGAAAGGAAAATGGATGTAGTTGGTATTTAAGTGAGTCAAAAATCAAATATTTTTATTACTTTTCAAAAGCGTTGAAAAAAACCATAAAAATTTATGTAAAAAAATGTCCTGCATTTTTACGCAATATCACATTTAGACGAAATACATTTTTTTAAAATGCTCTTATTCAAAAATAAAAATCGCAAACACTTGAAATTTTTACTAAATGTTTATATTGGAATTTTCTATAAATGGTTAAGTTTTCAAAGTATTTTGCCATTTTTTGACCTATTTATAAACAATTTAAATATTCGATTTTTCTAAGTTTTTTTTTTTTAAATATCGATGAAAAAAATTTGGTTGTAATAACTCTTAAAAATGTAATACAAGGTTCAAAAAAATATCTGCCGGACTTAAAGGAAAACATTTTATGACCATTTGAGGTTAAAATTTTTATGAAATTGCATAAAATAATGATTTATTTCTCAAACGAATTTAAATATTTGTTATTACCTACTCAAAAAGTATAAGTTGAAGAAACTCGAAACTTTTACCAGTTGTTAAGATTGGCATTTTCTTTAAGTCATATTTTTTTCAAAATATTATACATACTAATTTTTAAACAACTTAGAAACATTTGAAATATTCGATGTCTTTACATTTTTTGTTTATAATTGTTGATAAAAAAAATTTGGCTGGTACAAAATACTTGAAAATTTATTTGAAGATTCCACAAAAGTTATTTTTACTTTTCACTGTCATTCAAAAATATTATTGAAATTCATAGGCACAATTTCCTGTTCTTTTTTTATTTTTTTCGCGTTGCTATGACAATTAAAACAACAAAGACCCATTCAAATCCCATGTGTGGGGTTAAATTTTTTGCAAATTTTGCACCGTTTTTCTCTACTATAATTCGGAAAGTTATTAAGAAGTTCAAAACAACTTATGGGTTTGTATGGGTTTGTATGGATATATGTACTTATATTATATTAATAGTCATTGTGGTCGAAATCTTGAACACGGACACTAAAAATAAAAGATGATGGCTAAACTAGGAAGACATTTCTCTCGTTTCAATCAGAACCTAACAATCTAAGATAATATATCCTATAATACAGTTAGATTTACCCACTTAAGATGCTTTTAAGGGATCAGTTGTCTAGAACGACTTAGCGGGAAAACGTTTTATGCAAGACTTGAAGAAAAAATTAAGTGATTAAAATATCGAGTTAATTTTTTTATTATTAATCATAATCAAACGTGTAATAATATAGTTATGGATTAATTATAAATATTTTTTTTAGCTATTGAATATAATTATGAAGTCCTATAAGCCATCCAAAACGATGATTGTACACTTGTGAACGAAATACACTTACTAAATCTTATTAATACGATGAAATTTAGTAAAACTATTTTATATAATATTGGTTAGTTAATATACGTGTATATGATATATATATATATATATATATATAAATAATATGTAGGTATATGGCGATAAAATAAAACGATGAGAAATTAAGAACAGGTAAATGAGTAAAATTTCTACATACGTATTTTTAAATACACAATAACGTAATTTCCATAATAATAGAATGTAATTTCACAATTACTAAAATTTATCGGCTGAACAAAAGAGCGTTTTATACAATTATATAATATTATAGAGATAAACTGAGCGAGTAGTTTTTACATTGCAGACTACATTACTAAAAAATAGCGTCTTAAGCGAGTAGTTTAACTGCGTATATTATGACCGATATATTAGTAGAACCATTGATTTTAGAATATGCTAAAGTATAGTTTCAGTATATTCTAAAATCAACGGTAGAACCTAATTTCGTTAATCGTTTAATGTTTTTTTTTTTTTTTTTCGCGAAAAAAATGTGTCGAAAATTATGAATTGCTAATATACGTTATAATAACTTTTTGGCAAAAAAAAACAAAAATAAAAAAAATATTGTGTCGAAAATCATGAATTGCTAATATACGTTATAATAACTATCAGGTGTAAGCATACAAGTACTCGTGTGTGAATATGAACACTATACGTACAAACGTCGACATTTCGCCCCCCGTTATTATAAACACAATATCAGGTATATTATTGGACACACCGCCGCGGTTCTCTCTCGGGCGGGCGACGGCGCGCGGTGGCGACGCACTCGACGACCTGAAATGCAAGAGTTTCACGTAGCGTACTCGACCGGGAGCGGTGGCGCGCTCCTGTAATCCGGTGTCTCGGAGGTCGGACTGCGTGGATCGTTTGAGGTGGGGACCACTGCGGCGGGTCGGGCCGCGTTGAACGGACGTCCGCGCTAAGCTTGTCGTCGATATGGGCGCCGCGGGGTAGCCCGTGGCGCCCAGGTCTGCTAAGGAGAGGCGAACCGGGCCAGGGGGGAAACCCAGCAGCCAAAAGTCTCCGCGGTGAGCAGTAGCGGGATAGCGACCGCGAGTGGAACGCCCGTTCGCAGCTCCACCAACACAATCAGACCGCAGTCTGTAATTTTTTGCGTTTTTTTTTCACCGCAATGATTTTTTGCATTTTTTTCCCATTTTTTTTTTTTTTCTACATTTTTTCCCATTGTTTCTCCGAGAGCTTTTTCGCATGAGTATGTTTTGTTTTTTTTTTTCCCGTCCGAAAACAAATCCGCAATTGAAACACGAACGGAACGTTATATTAATATTTATATTGATTTCTAAGGCTACCTAACAATATTCTAATGTTGCTCAATACCTGCTTTACACCCAAGTAGTGTTTTTTAATATAATGTTGATTTTATCATATTCAATTTTTTAATGATAAAACTTGATGCTATAACTTTGTTTCATATTTTTTTTTTTGATTCTTTTTTGGAAACATCGCGCATCTGACCTCAATAATTGACTCGACAACACTTGAACGATTTGCCAAATGAATTAGTTTATATAATATATGTATATTATATATATATATATATATTGCTGTTAAAATCATAAGACACCTCTCTAATTAAAATTATAATATATAAAACGATAAAAACAACACAAAAAGTACTATAGTTATTGCACAGAAACTGGTATTTTTGTACTCCTGTAAAGTTGACAGAACTAAAATAGGTGCGGTATTGCTTTTTAAATGACGATATGTAAATTATTGTAATAATAACTGTATGCATTTTTGATTCCCGTTTGACGTGGTTCACAAAACGAATCGAGTTAAGTGATTCAATGATTAAACCGAATCCAGTGCCCATATTTTGCGGTATTTTTTTACTTCGTAAATAAATAATATGCATTTGTATTGGGATCAGAGCATTTTGCCATTAACAGATGCTCATATTTGGCGAAAATGCGAAATTTATACTATATTGCATTGTCTGAAATTGGAAATTTTTTTCAGTTAAACAAATTATTATTATTGTAGTTATTGACATTGTTATTATTGTTATTATAATTATTACTGCTACCATGGATCGTGTTGGGTCAAACGTGGCGAAGAACAATTGAGGGTTTCACAGTTCACACAACCAGCCAAGTGCACTCCTTGTGCAGGAGTTTACGTCACACAAAATCATGTGGATTGCATAGGATGTCCAGTTTACAAAAAGCTCACCGCTACTTCCAATAAAAAAAGGAAAGAATAAACGTCTACCCTCCATTTCACAACCAGTTAATCTCAACTGAATGCAATCTAAGAACCCTAGCCTTTCCTTTCATAAACATTATTATTCATTATTATTAAATATTTACTATATTTTCAGTTTGTTACGTTTTGTAATAATAATTTTTGTACAATTTTATTGTCAACATTAATTGCTAAACTATTAAAATATATAATTATGTCATTTTTGAGCTATAATAGAAAGAATGTATTATTTTGTTTTTATATGCTAGTGTTTTTTTTTTTTTTTTTAAATATTATACATTATTATTTAGATAAAATGTTGACATATAGTGTTGTACCGTTGTGTTTATCAATTAATTGATCGCTTTCCGGAAATCTTTAAATCCTGTAGGATCCGCCTAATCGTCACGGCGACAGCGGGCTGCACGGTGCATTTTTCGCATTTGTCATTGACATCTTTAAAACATAAATAAACGACAATTATATTATCACTGTAGTCATTGCTGTTCTAATTCCTCTCGGCCCGACCCCCCCTCTTCTTACAATGGACATCACCGCGATCTGAATACGCTATACTTGATTTGACATCATCATCCGAATAATATGATCTTGCGTGTTGGACACACGACGAGGCGTAATTCGGCCGTTTCATCGATTCGATATCGTCCGCGTCTTCCAGAAAACACAGATCACAAATCACAATATGTCGCCTTATTCGTACATACATATATAACATCATATTACAATATAGGTATACAAATACGCATATAATAGCTATCTATACTATGTACTATTATATTATGCACGATGGTATACATAATAATATAATACTATATCGCGAGACGTGTTTGCTTAGCCGGTCTATATGGTGTGCGTATATATTTTGAAAATAAATCTCTCGGCGTGATAGGGGGGGGGGAATGGAGAGGGAATAGAAAAAACGTCGTAAAAGACCGTGAAAACGAACGATTCCGCGGGCTATTATATTTTTATGACTTGTCCGCGCGGCACATACGCGGTGGACTTTTACTAATAATATCACGAAAGACCTCTCCGCTCTTGTAATACCTTCATATACGGTCGCGAGACGTGTATACGATTTTATAAAAACATGTACACGCGCGTATAATAAATACAATAATGACCCGAAAATGCGTTTGACAATAATACATATGTACATATGCCACGCAGCGGCACGATCTGTTTCGCGATTATTGCACTATATATTTGTATACAATAATAAAATTCGCGGATAAGCCCATACATATAAGTGGTTAAGTACCTATATGACATGTTGTTATTATAGACATTCACTGGTGACGTTTGGAAATCGTATCGAAACACGAATTATTATACTTTTACAGCGGTTCCGGAATCATTTGCAGGTTTATCAGACATATAAATGCATATCTCTACACAGTAAGTAACGTACTACGATGTACATAATAATATATCGTATATCGTATATTATATTGTATACACGGATCGTTATTATTGTTTCACTCATACTTGTCATTCTTTCTCTCTCTCTCTCTCTCTGTATATTACATATATTTATCGCATTGTAGTGGTGACAGTATACAATATATTCTCGGGACTTTTATGTCCCCCAAGAAACGCGTATATTATTCGCAAAACTTATGTAGTACGAGGTATAATACCATATAATTATGTACGTACACTGTCGTTGTTCTTTACTGTGCCAAAAATATTAGAGTTAGATAGAAAAAAAAAAAAAATCACCGTCGTAAATTAAGCGCATATATAATGTCGTTTTTTTATTTTTCTTAGTTTCACTGAAAGCGCGTATTATAAAAATGTGTAATATGAAAACCATTAATGGGGCGAAAAGTTAATGTCGGTGAAATTACGATGGCCAGGAATTTCCTCGGTTTTGAATTCTAATATACTTATACCGAAGCCACGAATGGTATTGGTTTAACAACGGTGTATTGGCCCCGCAAACACTGCATGTGACCTCCGCACGCTCATGATTCATATAATTCGCGTATAAGAAGTGCTCCAAAAGTTCCATGTAATCCCAATCGATTACCGATTTTATCTGGTCTGTGCTTCACAAGCAGATCGATTTCGAATTTCTCTTGATTTAAAAAACGCGTTTGGAAATCTATTGAAATGTGTTTGGATTTTTTTTTTCATTATTTAATCTTCATACCAGTTTTTAACGAAACCGAAATTAAAGTTTTTTCACCCTTAGTGTTTTAAATCTAGAGCCTTATCATTTTCATCTATTACTTCATTTAATGACGCATATATTATTATAGGTGTGTGAAACACGATTTTTTTAAAAAATTTTGGTAATATTTTTTTAAATAAAATTGTTGAATATTTGACAATTATGTATAGAAGTTATAAGATTTAAATTTGAATTTTGAACATTATTTAACCATCTATAATGTTATTTACATGTAAATTTTGATATAATCGTGATTTTGGTTATTTTAATATAGAATTATTTATATAACTACTATTAACTATGCTTCGTCTATCTATCCATGTTATATTTATTTCATGTTTCGAAACAACTATATTATTATAATAGTTAGTCCACGCAATAGGTGCAATAAGACGTATTCAAACGTGTATATTATATTATATAGAAATGTGTGGACGAGAATCAATATTGCAATATTTGCACAGCTTAGCCCAATAGCCATAATGTATATGTTTAATAAAAATAAAAATAAATAGTAAAAATAATAACCGCTACAGCAGTATATAATCGAAATAAAGCGTTATAGTCTGATTTTTATTTGTCGATTTATTGGTACGAAATATGAACGAAAACCGAAGAGAAACCTGTCGCGTGCGAACAGTCCATTTACATTCGTTTGGAATGTCAACATTATAATAATGAACGTGAACCACACACACGTAGAATAGGAAAATAGGAATACATCTATGGCGTATGCGCATCTGCTAGTTTGGGGTGTACTCAATCAACCGTTTTATGAATATATTTTATATATATATATACAGTTTCATTACAAAAGCAAATACTTACCGTGATCCATGAAGCATATATATAGCTATTCTGTTCGGACTTTGGTTTTCACAATAATACGATACGCGCGCGCGACGTGTGTTGACAAAAGCGTTAGCGATCCGTGAAAATTGTCATACTTGTTCCGAGAGCTTAACGACGAAAATCGTCGTCGTTCCTCTCGCCTGCAATATGTATATGTTATAAATAATATACAACCGCACTCGAACTACGATAATAATGATGTCGTTTTAATAGAGCCACCGAAGAGGAAAAACGTATATTTGCCGATGTAATCCTCGCGCAGTTTAGTTCTGCCTACTTTCTCGTGTGTACACGTACATATACGCATTATAATTACATATATATATATATATATGTAAGTAACATAATATGTGTGTGCGTATTACTCGGAGGATGACGACGACAACAGTTTTCACAGCGAAAATCATAGATGATCGCCGAAAGAAAAACACGTCGATATTTCGTGCCGCAGTTTCCGTGCTGGATTCATGAATATCCGCGAGACGTTTTAATACCTTTTAGTTATAATATACTATAATATTATGTACAAATAATACATAATGTCACACACTTGGCCGCAATAAGTTATAAAGAGTTTCAAGAGGCAACGGCTGTAATGCTTCAAGGCTTTAAAGTACTTATAGAAAATAAAAGTCATTACAAACGTTTGAAAGCATTATAATTATTCTTAAACATATCACACCAATGTTGTACCTACAATACCTAAAGAACGAAATGTGGTCAATTTATAATTTATGAGTTCGGTATTTTTAATATCCATATTTATATATTATGGATCGTCAATCTCCCTATGTTTACAGTGGATTCCGCTTAATGTGGACACGTTAGGACCAGCTCTGTTTGGTCCAGATTAAGTGGTTGCCCATAAAAACCAAAATTAGTTCAAAAATACAAACATTTATGGTATTGAAATAAAGGTTTTATTTTGCACGCATTTTTTGCAACACATTATTTTTTAGCGATTCTACGTTGTAAAATTCCCGGAGGTAGCGATTTTACTTAGTCCAAAATTTCGATTTTTTTCTTGAGAGAGAGGTCTTTTTGAAACATAATAAAATGTTACGTTAAGATTGAAATACAGGTATAGTCGTGTAGAACGAGTAAGAACACTTCTATACATTTAGTCAACACAATCCCATTAAATGGTTTAAATGGTAATGCTTTTTATTATTTTTGATTATCTCATAGAAACGACAAAATCCGATTATATTGATCGTTTTTTAACACTATGATAAAATAAAAATTGCCCACATAAACCGAATCCAGTGCCCATATTATATGCGGTTTTTTTTAACCTTGTTAATAAACATTTGTATTGGGACCGGACCATTTTGTTTATATCGTATCATGCCACTTCGCCGAAACCCATTTCGCCGAATCCCTTCTTGCCGATAACCCATTTCGCCGAATTCCATCTTGCCAATAACCCATTTCGCCGAATCCCATCTTGCCGAATCATAATAAATACTATGTGTAACTAAAAAATTGATTTATTAAAAAATTAAATTAAAAATCGTAATTCATTATATTTGAAGGAGCACATTAAGATTATATAAAAAAAAAATTAAAAAAAATGAATACATCATTCTACATAGTCAAGTATAAAATTTAAAATTTAAATAGTTGATAAAATAAAAATACAATTAGTTATATAGTAATTTACTGTGATTTTAATCAAGATGGAAGTGGTACATAATCGCATCTAGATACTCCATAAGTGTTATTTGTCCATTTTTCATTCTAAATATAAACATACGTTTTAGGCATCAATTATTAATATATTATAATTTAATGATTAATTAACTGTTATTTACCGCTCCTTTGCATTTGTTAATATGTCTTCTAAAGTTTTGTATTTTTTTCTCATTTTTGGAGCTTGATTACATTTTTTTGGGACAGAATATCAAGCTCAAAATTTTTCTGTTGGTTTTTCAATTCCTTAATCAGAATAAAAATATTTGGATGTGGTCGACATATAGTCCTGTTAAGAGCTGCATGTCAACCCTCGAGATGGTTAATCGTCCTTGTATGTTCTGTTTCGTAATGATTCCATATGTTCCGATGAAATATACAGATGTCACTATTCAAATAAGTGTCTACGAAGTAACTCATCAATCTATCCAAAACGAAATTATTTATTAAATAAGTAAAATAATATAGTTATTACAGTTTTAAATAATACCTTCATGCTTAGGTGCTTGAGCATGGATTTCTGTCCAACAATAATCTATTTGGTCTTTTGGTACTAAAGCAAGACTACAAATACGACGGACCGTTTTTTTTATTTCGTCATTTTGATTGTAATCACGAATAAGACCTAAATATTGAACCTTCCTCCAAATTGCTTGACCAAAACGGAATAAACATCCTTTGATAGATGTTTCATAGTCAAAAGTTTCTCTAATAGAAACAATCATACCAATTTCAAAATCTATTTGAAATGAATTTGGGTTAAATAATAAACCATTTCTTACAGCAGCTTCTTTTATTATTTTAAACATTCTCAAATAAGTTGCTGTACTTTTGTTTGGTAGCAATACATACGTCTTAAAAGATAATTTAATATAATTAATAATTATGTACTAAGCAATCATATTAAATTCATTTTATAATTTCATTAAAATTACCAATGGTATCATTATTCCTACGACATAGCTATGCAATGTATAAATTTGGGTAAATAGCTGAGGTGCTGATTTAAATGTCCCATCCATAAAAATAATTTCACTACTACACAGTCTCCTTAAAAAACCTTTCGTTCCAAATATAACAATTTTGTCGTCAATACCATCATATCCTTCGAATAAGTCATCTGCGAATTTATTTTTTTCGGCAAAATGAGATTTAGTAAAATAAGATTCGGCCAAATGGGATATTTTATCCGCCTATAGAAAACTGGTTTTTTTTTTCGGCCAAATGGGTTTCGGCAAAATGGGCCTAAATCGTTTATATTACGCGAATGCCCTTATCAACCGGTACCCACATTAGGTGGAATCCACTGTATATGCATATAACTACAATAAAATATAAATCCACACAATATTATACCTTTTGATCACATATACAATTGAATTTGTATTGCAACTATGTAAATGTACATGAAGAAATGTACTATGTAAGAAGTGTTGCTACATACACTTTTCTCTGGGTCTAAAGTCACGTTCAGTTCTGTTACGTCGTCGATATCTGAACTTGCCTTTTGAACATTTTCACCATGACACGTTGTCATCTCCGCCACAGGTATCACACCCCTCCACCAATAGAATTCACCCATAAGTGTGATACAGTGTTCGCAGAGTATTCTCGAAAAGTACTTTGGATCAGGGATGTATTTAGAGAGGAAAGTACAAGGTGGCTGTTTCCCCGGATGCCAAATTTTAAAAGGGTGCTTGATTTTTTTAAATTTTAAATTTCCCATCTTTACACATTATTATCTTTATGTTTAATTATTCCCTATACATTTATGGTTGAATTGACAATGGATGAGTAGTACTATAGTTTGTGTATAAATACCAAAAGGACAACCTGTTCGCGCACAAAACTACCACTCGTTTGGAAAAGTTGTGTCTTAAATCAAACTATCAAAGACATTCATAACTTTTAATTTACAACATTTTCATTATGATTATTTATTATAAATCTAGTTTTGTATTTTTTATTTGTTAAGTTTAATACGAAAATATAAATCATTACTTTTTAAACTACTATATTTTGAAAATGCTTATTAACTATATAAGTTAGATTTATATTTGTTGATTTATATTTTCGTATTAAACTTTACAAACAAAAAATACAAAACTAGAATTATAATAAATGATCATAATGAAAATGTTGTTGTAAATTATATATATGTATGTCTATACGTTGTGATTCGAAAACCTCACTGATTTCTAAATCCATTTTATAAGTTTAAAAGTAAATGAATCGCAATATAATGTAAGTATGTGTACTCTAAAAATTCTCGAGATGCACTTATAGTACTGTTAGTAGGGCGTGCTTTATGTGCCCTTTTTCCTATACTATCTTATTAGTATTTATCGACGATTATCATATTCATCAGTGCAATTTTATCGTGCAATGGTAATAAAATGCAATAATTTTCATGTACGGAAACCAGTTATATATTTGTACATTTTATTTCATCGTGCACCCAAACTAGTTCCAATATTTCCGGTAAAAATTATGGTTTGTGCGTAATCAAGTCGGAGTCTGCGATGATTCAACGGGCTATGGATTGAACAAAAAAGACGTAGGTACTCGTAATACATGTCACTTTTCTTTACATATTCATTGACTATATACACAATCATCACATCCGATCGAATTATAGTAAACCGTTTCCATACACATTTATAATATAATTTATCTAATATAAATATACCTACCAAATCAATCGTTCCTTTATGTTATGTGCGCTTAGTTCGGTTGACCGTTGTAGATGGGTTTCGCAGTTCGTGTTGCACATTAGCTTATTGTATACATAATATATATACCCGGACGGAAATTTATAACACGATATTATGTAGAACGGCGAGACTATAATAAACAATAACCGACTACGGCCGAATACTGTTATAATATGCACGCGAAATAATAACGACAATATAAGTCGAATTCCCGCGGGCCGACGGGTTAAACGGTCCGCGGCGAAGGATGAAACTTATGACCTTTCTTACCTGTTATTATTATTATTGTAAATCAACGATGCATTGCTGCAGTGTTTTGCACGCGACGATATAAAAACATGTAATAATTACGTAAATAATATACAATCGGCCGTCTTTGGCGATTATTTATACCGTGTGCAACAATTTTTTTTTTTCGTCACGTGCACACTGCAGCACCGATGTCCTGTACTTATAATGCATAATATACTCGTATTACTAATATTATTATTATTGTTTTTGTTGTTGTTGCTGTATCCGGGTGTTGCCAGTGTGTGCTGTTTTTATATTCTTCCGAACGATCCAAGTCGACCGTACGCCAAGTACGTCGAAAAGAGCCATCGCCCATCGGGGACGGGACCCCCGTGTAACAGACATTTCATCTACAGACAGGTCATTATTGAGTCGAGCTGACGGACTAAACGTTCGCGGGACGCTCGTTCGTTAATCATTTTACTTTCTTGAGGAAAACCATTTGTTTTTTAAAACGATGTATTTCAATAATAACATATAGGTATGCGAAAATAAATCTTTAGAAATCGGATGTGCGCAGAGACGGACGCAACTCGCAGCTATCGCAACGATATTATATTAGACCATGTCCGGGCATCGCGATTTCTAATCCACTAAAAATATTAAAATATTATACTCTTATAATTATCGTATTAGTTACAGCATGGTAGCTGAGCGTGTTCTATGACCGTAAGAACATTAATTTTTGCAGCTGTCCATTAACGATCAAGAACCTATAATGAGATATAATACAATCGTTTTACTAGTTATTACCAAAGCCCTGCGGTACAGAGTTTAGACTGCTTAGAATGCTGAAAATAATCGATATATGTATATATACAAAAGCGAAATCGAAGTAAAATCACTAATTATTGTACGCATAGACATTTGATAATATAATAACGTTGTCTTTGTTATACATCATAGTTGTATATGGCGTGTTATGGATTAGTCTTATTTTGAAAAATGATCGACGAGAGCCGTACAGTATTGTAATAAGATTCGGCTAGATTAACGAATCTTTGTTGGAAGAAGATAATTTTTTTACCATACCCATATTTACAAGTACTTCCACATCTTTAAAAAACGTATGAAATATGAGACATGAGTGTTTCTTTATTTATTTTTTATTTTCTGATAAACAATTTACGTTTTCAAAATAGATTATTTACTGTTGAATGAAATATCAAAACAGTATACGACTAATGAGTCTAATGAACTGTATTTCTATATTGGTACATAACTGTTAACCACATTTAACCTATATTTTACATATCACACAATAAATAATATTTCACCCTTAACTACTTGTAGAACATGTTTAATGAGCCTTATTTTTTACTTCTACTTTTGAAAGACGATGACCGTTTATTTACCTTTTACACCTCATCTATACCTACATGTTTATACTTATCTATACATTAATGTAAGCTTTAATTAACGTCGGTAATGTGAATAGATTTTTTATTTTTGTCACTATTGTTACCTAAATGTACACTACTGCCTGCATGTGTATCAAATGAATAAATAAATAAATAAATAATATGAATAATAAATCGTATAGAATCTGATTATCTTTTTATTTATTCTAACACATTTAATTATACGCATTACATAATGCGACCCCATCGACTAATGACCATTCCTCCCCCCCTCCCCGAAACACCGGAATACTATACGCATACCGTACATAATATTTATATTATAGATTCCGTGGCCAGGTGAACTGTAACAAGTATAGTTATAGCGTTCTTAGCGCAATGGGCCGGCTGTAATTCTGTACATACTCGCGGTATGTTATGATATTATAGGTATAGCTTGATTTCCGTTTTTTTTTTTTTTTTCCACCGAAATACCCGTGTGAAAAATGACATAACTGGACGTCGTCGCGCGTATATACACACAACAGATAACAGTATTATAACGCTGCGCGACACGCGATGATGTTGATGATAATAATAATACAAACACGCGAACGCGATACATACGTATAGGTACGCACGGTGTTTAACGCACACACACATGACGTATAACACACTCGTAATAATAATAGAATAGAATGCCGCAGTGGAAGTGTATACGCCAAGTATAATAATATAATAATATAACGTAATATCGCGCGTATGTATAGTTATTACGACGCCTGTTAACAATTATTTCGGATGACGTTTGTCAAAAGGAATAATAATATAACATGTTTACGGTAAAAAAAAAACGTTGTGTATAGTTCGAAACTTATAATAGCCATACAACCGCGTATGTTGTCGGAGTTATAATATTTCAGTCCGAGAGCGCGAGGTGCAAGTATACCCAAGACCGCGTTTGATACCGCGTATACATCACTGTTTAAACCGTATAATAATCCACACCCGATGAGATCGCTGCAAGGACGTCAGTCGGCAGACCATACGTTTTCGTGTTAAAAGTATTATAATATATAATTGTTGGACTTCCGATGGAAGTCTTTTGCACTACTGGAAAGTGGAAACTTTAAAAATTCCGACATTTTCACCATTTTATTGATCCAAGAAACGTGTTCATTAACTAAGTTATGTAGTGTGTGCGCTATATTATATCTATGGCGGGCGGCGGTGGAATAAATATTTTAGTCGAGCACACAGTTTGCATGTTTGGAACTTAAAACTTTAAAATAGTATTTAACTCGATATTTAAAATACTCTTTATTGATTCAGTTTTTGTAACGATTTTTCGATTTTCCGCTGTAGTATAAAATGCCATTGATTATATTTATTACATATTTACATAATTACATTATATTTAATCAAAGGTACGACATTTCGTATGAACGCGACTTGGACGAAAATCACAAAACGATATAACAGTCATTCTGTTTTGACATAGACGTATATTGTTTTGAAAAAAGGAACTCAGTTAAACGATTGTAGTTTGATTATCTTTATTCCGCTCAAGGGCGGATACAGAAGTCCCAAAACGGGGGGAGGGGGAATTTGTTAGTCTTAAAGTAAAAACGGTCATCATATTAAAAAAAAAAATAAATATTTAAATGAAATGTTTGATACTTTTTTTTTGGTGAACGGGTTGGGGGTAATAACCCCCTTTTCCCCCCTCCTTGTATCCGCCTTGATGCAGTTAATATTTCTTATGTACGTCGCATAAGCCAATTAAATAATAATTGATCACGTTATTACTAATAAGTAGGGCTTATTCTAAGGATTTTTACTTACTGCCCAAACACACTGAAAAGTGAAAAGTTCACATGGGTCTATGACAGGTGTTGGCAACCTGTGGCTCGCGAGCCACACTCTTTCAATCTTAAGTTGTGGATCTAGTTAAAATCGTTCATTTTAAATCGAAATTCAAATACAATATACTAAGAATTATAAGCTAATAATACTACGTCGAAACAAAAATATTTATTGACTCTAAAATCTAAACAATTTTGTATATTGTAACTTTTGGCTCTTCCGTCGCAAAAGGTTGCTGACCCCTGGTCTATGAGGTCGCGATAAGCTTAGTCGATAATATTTATAGTACCTAATCGTAATTCGTAAAGTCAACTGCCCTTCTGATTTTCCCTTCTACCCGATTTGGGTCGTACTGTTCGTTGGAATAAGGCCTGCTAATAAGTTACGATATAATACTGTCTCCTGGTGGGGAGTTGATCACAGCTAATTGTACGAATACAAATAATTTGCCACGATTTCAATGATTATTTGCTGTTTGATTATAAATATACTTACGTAATGTAAGTTGTATATTTTTTTGCAAATGTTTTTACCGAATTATATTTGAAATATCCTACGTTTAATCGCTAAAACACGACTTTTGAATAATAATAATTTATTATGAAAAACAACAAATTGTTAAGCGACGAAAAAATGGCCAAAGACAATAATAAGATTATAATAATCATCGATGCAATATTTTTACGTCTAAAAAATATTATAACCCTGTGCAAACGGATGAAAAGTATAATATTACATTATACAATTATATCTCAATAAAATGCGATTTCAAGTAAGATTAATAAATATAAAATTATTATTATATTAATATCTTGGATTATCCAGATAATAATTTATTATTTCGATATTCATACATGGAACAACAGCTTTGAAGTAAATTTCATTGTATCGTAAATTATTGATATTAGCATTATTTATTGTGAAGGAGGGAGTTTTCATAAAACTGAATGTCGGTCAGTATTATAGTAATACTTATCCTATGTAGGTGACATTAAACCACAGATTTTTTTTTTGCATTTATCGTGTGCGCGCGGGTGCGCGCGCGCGCGTGTGTGTGTGTGTAGATGATGCACATTATAATCAAATCTGTGACCAAATTCTACTGCGGTTAAATTATTTTTCCATATAAAACGTATATAATTTATTTTTTTTCAGTGATTCGATATTATTGGAGTGTTCGATATGATACGAGAACACTCGTCCGTGCGCAAAATGTATCACGCGAAATGCACCGGTAAAAATGATATCAAATTAAAAATCAATAGTTTCGCGCTGAATGTTAAAAAACCAGGTTGAACCATTAAATCTTTATGACTGATTGCAAATATAGACTATTATTATTTGCCATTTGATCACAAACGAAAACGTATATCGTATATGTAAATATAGTATAATATGGTGAAATTCAGTTTTTCGATACAGGACTATACTATTATCTATTAATTTATACTTATTTGATGAGTCGTACGAATATATATTAAGTGAATAATGCATTTGTTCTTATTTCAATGTATACAATCTGTATGGTATTTACAATAAGCATATCTGAATACGTGAGTTATATATATATAGAGACATGAAGACATGAAACGAGAAGTCGCCCACCAGTAACACTCAGATACGGTCGATTACATGATTGCAGACTATATAATGTATGTACAATGTACTATACATATAAGATTTTTTTCAACTGTTTTAATTTAACTGAGCAAAGTCACAATGACGGCATAGTTTAAGCCTTCTCGGTAATTTCCAGGAATGTTAACTAATAGTTAAGTACAAGAATAAGTGGATTTGGATGGTTCTCGAGCGGCAAGTAGGTTGTGGCTACAGTCAGTCTGTACTCTGTATATCATGATCTGAGTGCAGTGTTTGATTTATTACGTTGAAAGACGCGTTAGTAATTATACAGAGTAATATTGAGTGGAACTTTTTCATTTTAAAATTAATTTAAGCTTAAAAATAATAACATGAAATGTCATATGAATTGTGAAATTGCCACTCTGAGAAAATATCTACATATCTACAGGCCGCATGAATAAGTTTTTTCTCGGTAGAATAAGCATATTAAGCTGGACAAAGTCGCTATCTTTCATACATGGGTTCAAGCCTATGACGTATGTGAATGATTTTTCACTATGTTCGTCCTCATAGGAGCGACTGATAAATCCACGCGGAAGAGATGTTTTCAGCCGATTTACTCAAACACAAGTCAATATATATTTGATTTTTAGTATTTGAGAATGAAGGTAAATATTGTAATATCTAAGATTTTCAATAAATATAAATAAGGGTTAGGATCACTATACGTAACGTATTTGTATATCTTTAATTTTATGGTCTTTGTTATAATTATTGTACTAAAAGCCAGTTGCAGATGTTCGTTATAAGACATGCTGTGTCTATATCGGATCGATTCCTCTTAATTTGTCTGGTTCGTGAAATTATTTGTGTACTTTTTTTATGGTAAAGAAGAATATATAACTGCGAATGCGTCGATTATTTCCAAGTATCAAAGGATTTCCATAAACAGTTTACAAGAGAAGATTTGGATATGTATATAATGTGATAATATTTTATTACGGTTTTTTTAATAATTACATTTACATATAATTTATGTACTATTTATAATTAACGATTAAAGATTAAAAATAAGGAATGGATTGTAAACGTTTTATTAATCTGTTGAAAATACAAATTTTGGAACTTAGATCCTTAAATCAAAGTCAATCTGTGCCTATTTCACAAAGATACAAAACTTTACTTGTAAATAAGACGTGGGTATAACTGTATAACTATAATAAACTATAATAAAGGTATAACTATTCCAAAACTATTCTGATTCTATCATAAGATATAAATTACGCAAGTGCAGTTTAAAAATGTATATCCTCTGTAGGGTTACTTACTATTTAACAGTATTATATTCAAATATTTTTTGTTATGTAGTGAGATATTTGCAATAAAAAAAAAAAAAAAGGGCGAATAAAATCGTAATAATAAAATCTTAGTTAGGATGAAATTTTAAACCTTATTTGCTTTAAAATATACTAATTGATATGGACACAATATAATTTTTTTGAAGAAGAATACGAATCGCCTATATTTTTGCGCAAATTTCTCGAAAACATTATCAACGATTTTTTTTCTTTTTTATTAGGGTTTCCTCCGAGATAATTTTTGTTCATACCACTGAGTTTATCATTTGTATACAATTATAGTATTCAAATACTTCCCCCTCCCTACTATGGTATTACTGTCCTAACGGCACCTATATGCTTTGACCTAATTTCGACACGCCACTGATCCACGAACGTGTTCTGCAGGTACCAGTGGCGCATCTAGGATTCTTTCAAGGAGGATGTCCGCAAGTGGTGTATATAGGTATATTGGTCAGTGGTTCCACACATTTTTTTTTCCAGAAAGTTAATAATTATAAAATGTTATGATTATTCATTTATTTTATTTTAAACCTACCTACAGTAAATTGTTTTCAAATACTGCTGTATTTGAAAACAATTTACGGATAGCACTATAGTGTTTAAATTTCGATAAACTGAAAACTATTTTTGAATACATTGCAAAGTTTTTGCACGTTCAATAATATATAACAAGTTTTAAATCACAAGTACTAATCGTTTTTTTTTTTTTCTATAAGTTGACCGTTTTATAATTGCATGTGTAAATACTGTTTGATAACCAGTGGTCGAAGTGGGAGGGGATACGGAGGGATGACATCCCTCAACTAATTTTGTCTAGTTTTTGTAGTTGTCAGTTTTTTTTGCTACTAAATTTGAAAATATGTTATTTATTTGTTTAGTTTTAAAGATTATTTATGATGGAAAAAGATTGTAGTATTCTGATGCATAAACAAAATGTGAACTATAAAAAAAAAATACTATACAAGGTATGAAGAATGTTATGATGATATAAGGAAATCTGAATTGTAAGGCATCTCTACGCTTGTCTCGAGCCATTTCGACCACTGTTGATAACTACTAACTATAATTTATCGGTGAAAATTGTTGTAAATTTAAAAAATAGGAAATTTTTCCCAACGGTTATTAAATGCGAGATTTCCATAAATTTGGTTCTGGAGTTCTAGGCACCCGAAACACTCCCCTTGGTTATACGATTGCGAAAACCTGCGCAATAGAACTACGTACAGGTATAATGTAATATTATAAACATAATGAGATTATAACGACCAAATAATATATATATATATTATTATGTTCTATGAGATAATTTTTCCGACGGATTTCCACCCATTTTGTCCGTTTCTCTCGTCACGCTTGGCACGCGGCGACTCCGTAATATAGTGTCCATTATGTGGATAAGGAGTTGCCGACGGTGAAAACGCGCGGATTGATGCCGCAGCTGCAGAGACGCGCGCTACATCGTGTGTACGCGACGGCGGCGGCGTTCACGACATTTGACGCGGAAATGTATACTAACGGAACGGCGGCAACGTTGAAACAATGCAGTGCGCGAGTGTAATGCGCGTTTAGAAAGAGGAGAGCGCGTGGGCTCATAATGTGTACAGTTTAATAGGTCCGGAGATGAATAGGAATGCGTACGATATAATACATTCTGTATATCTATGGTCAGTGGGCCGGCCCGAGATATTATTGCGCCCCGGGCAAATTTTTATAAGGCGCCCTTAAAAAATATTCAAAATAAATGAATATACGTATAGGTATTGTTTGAAAATACTTATATTCATGAAATTCGCGTTCAGTTTGCACTTTATAGGTTGCAGATAGCAAAAATAACGATACATTTATGTTATTATGTAAGTATTGTAAATTATATAGTATATAATATTATGTATTATGTCATTAACGATCATCGAATCATTAATACAAACAGTAATAAATGTAGATAATTTTGCTGTTTTGGCGTGTGATCGAATTTAAAATAAGTGATGCTCTATCCTTCTTATAGGCCAGATAGATGTTGACCAGCGTTTTGACTGACAAACAGTTTTATGATACGTTTTAGAATTTTATGTTATTGTGTACGTTTTTCATTAATTTTATTATGTTTAGATAATATTAATAGAACAAAACATAATCTGCCGATCCTACGCAAATTAAATATCAACCTTCAACCCCCTTAAAAAAAAAAAATAAAAATGTCCGGCTTTCGCTGGTCTGCCTGGGACCACCCGGTTCGCCCGTATCTTGTGCCGGCCCTGTCTATGGTAATATTTCCGAAAGAATTCGCGCGCGTCTATGTGCGGTTTTTCTTTCTCTAAGCGGGGATTTCATGACGCTGCAGGACTTGCCCCAAATCATGTTTTAAATGTTTTAATATAGGCTTTTTGTTTTTTCTTCATATCCATATCCTTTTTTCGTGGGGTTTTTTTTTTCTTCTACAATTTTAATAATATAACACGCGGTCGATTACGAAACAAGATGATAACTCCTCAAGCGCCCGAACGATTTGTCACGCGGGGTTCGTTATTATAATTTCACCTGAACGTTTAATATTTCACGGTCCGAACGCGCGACCACAATAATAGTGCAGTAGAAAACTTCGGTCCATTGTAATGTTTTAGCGGGTCCACGATGATGGTAGTATCGCGTATTTCGCCACAACACGCCGCCGCGCGAAGTGTATTCTATACAAGTACCGGATGAGCTGAAACGGTGTTCGCGATATTTAGAATCTCGTGTATTATCAATCAGGACAATGGTATGTATTTGAATAAACGCGGGAACACACAATACGCGCCGCGCCGTGTGTTCGGTAGTCGCAAACTCGCAGCAAATCGTTATTACCCAAATTGCACTCGATGAAAGTCAACGGTATTATAATAATATTATATGATAGCGCATCGTTGGATACATTTTATCCAAACGATAACAAAACAAACCCCGTCGAGTACCATCGTTCAGTTAAGAAAACGATTATTATAACTCAAGAGATTGTTAAATATATATTATAGGTACCTATATTGTATTTGCGTTATTTATATTGCGATACATGTAACATGTATATTGTATATTGGTTAAACTGCATTCGATGGTACTATTATATTCCAGTTCTTCAATAATTGCTGTATTACATTTTTAGAAATTTTGTGGCGTAATTATATGTTATATACCTATTATATTATTGATAAGATTTATTCCAAATTTTCACTATCCATGTTCGGAAGAGTCAGAATTCGTGTAATTACATACGTATTATAGTGTTGTAAATATATGTCTAGGCTATTGTAGGTTTAGCGAATAAGCACATTTTGAATTATACCAAATTTAACATAACAACAAACACCGGCAACCGCCACCACAGATAAGGTGCTGACTCGACATTCCATGGTTAATACATAAGGAAGTGCCCGAGTCGGGAACCATGTCGCTTCCATGTGTGATGGTAATTCTTATTTTATTTTCGAGACAAATGTTTTTTTGTATTTTCTTTACAAATCTATAATAATTTATATTATTTATACAACTCGGTTTCTTTTAAAAAATGTATCATTATATTATTATAGTCATATTGGGTTCGGGTCCTACGATTTCTTGGAGTTTGTCGAATATGTTGCTTTCTATTCATTTATTTCATGTCCGGCGAATGACGGCAGTGGGTCCTCTACTTTTGACTTCTCTTTCAGACGTTTAACAGTACGTTGATAAATGATAATACTATAATGAATACTCGTTTCGAGTTCAAATATAATTATATGAATAATAATTAAGCACAAAATCATTTCGAACACATTGACTTACAATGAATGGTTAAATAATACCTACGTACCTATATGTCAATTTAATTTTTGATTAATGAGCAATTATCATCATCATAATGAACGCGTTTTAGCATTAATGTTATTATTATTTTTAACAGTGCGGCTGTGTATCCAGAAGAAGACAAGAAAACGTATAAACACTGTTGCCGGCTCAGCAATATAATATACTCCGTTTGAGACAAATTTAGTAAAATCACTTTAATATATAGTCGATCATTTATATTCAGAACCGCAGCAAACAAAACCTGTAGATTCTTATAGTTTTTATAACTTTGACTTCTTATATACCTTCGTAACGGAAAACTGTTTTACGCAACTACAGTCTCGTTCCGCCATCCAAAACCGTAAAGTATTCGGAAAATACTTATCACTACGTCGCGGTATAGGAAAAGAAAAAAAATGTTCTATCCGTGTTCTTTTCGGGATATATTAAATGCGTCCGCAAGTGTTTAAGGGGAAAAAAACAGAATTTAACACGACACCGAACCCGAAAGAAACTTTTTTCGTGCAAACGCATATAGCGGTTCCGATTAAGGGAATTACTTGAAATGAGTGTCATCGGTAATAACAAAGTGCATAAACGATGTAACTACACTATTGCACACGTAGAAAACATAAGTATAGAAATAAGATATCATTATGTAAACTAAACACATTTAGAAAAAAAAACTGCTGTTTTTCACACAAACATTCTCGAATTCAATGACGTAGGTAGTGGTGGTGGGCGAACATGTGAATTTATCATAGTCCAAGCGATTTGTTTTCAACGTTTGCTCGCGATTTTTTACCGGTACACTAAGACGTATTTAATTTATTTACGCTAATTAGGTACTCCGCTAATTCGTGTTAACGTCATATTATACAGAACCCATGTGAATAATATAATATTATTTGTAGAAAGATAAAACGACTTGTCCAAACTGTGATTGTTGTATAGTATAATATACATGTATATTGGTAGTTTGCAAATGTTTATCTAAATTAATTTTTGTGAATAATTTTTAAAATGTTGGCTGTGTAACGTTGAAAAAAAAACTGTGGTTTAATCAGTTATGAAAAATGTGAAACACGACCGCTGTATACTTTTAATGGTATCCAGGATAATGTTTTTCTAACTACGAACGAAATGTTTGCATTGCATTTATTGTAAACGATTTGCTTTTACTCGGAGGTATTTAACAATATTCTGGAAAGTAATAGAACGGCGGTTCCCCCACAGATGTATGTCGGTTTGCCTAAGGGGTAAAAAAGAAATTAACTATTCACATTTTACTCGTTTCGATAACATTAACATGAAAAAATATATTGAAATTGTGTAAATATTTTAATTATTACTCGTATTCATTTACTATCATGTTGTTTTATAATTTCATACATAATATTATACGCAACAAAATAATTATTATTTAGGCTAAAAACCTGTGTTGTTGAAGCCCTAATAAACTTTATAGAAAAAAAAAATGATTATTATTACATTCGTGTATGATAAAATATCTATTTGATGTGTAGAAACTGCATAATATCTTACGGTTAAGTAAGATATATTGCGTTTTTACGTGAATTTACGGCGTAGTACACGGAATTTTAAATTCAAAATAAAATATTGTTTTTATAATAATCGCACTGCTAGAATATTGAGGTGCATCCCGATAAAAATAAAATATGAACATGCAACGCTAGACGGTGAGAAAATTAAACTTGACGGTTCTTAGTAGGGATGGACATCAAATCCGAATATCTGAGTTTTCCGAATATCCGAATATTCAAATCCGGATTTGAATTAAATTCATATCCGGAATTTCCGAAGTATTCGGATTATTCGGATTATTCAGATTAATTAATTTTTTTATTGCTAAACACAAAACAACACTGGTAGTTGAATGCATCAGAAATATAATATACCCGTTCAAAAATGTATGTTAATGAATTTAAATATAATTAGAATTTAAAAATGAGACATCGAACAGCAAAATTGAATTGAATAATCCGGATACTCCGGATAACCTGTCAAATCCGGATTCACTAAATTCGGATTTGATAAATCCGAATAATCCGGATTTTTTAAATCAGGATATGCCCACCACTAGTTCTTACGTTTAATGTTATTAGTGTAGACAAAACAGTGAAATGTTACCACTGCGAAAAAAAAAAGGAAAAGTCGTGGTCGAAAAGACCGTTCAAAATTTTTCCGTGTTAAAAATGATAAAATTGATTTAATTGCATTTAAAATGAGAAATGTGAATAATCAATTTTATAAGCTTATAATAATTGGTGAGAAAATGTCTTTATAAAATACGACAACAGAAATCACTTTAAAAATATAGTACCTTCTGTAACGAAATAACTGCTAATAGTAAAATAATATTTTAATACCTCATGATAATTTAAAAATCTATTTTATAAAATAAACGCGTACCTTAATGTGTATAATTATTGCATGCTTTTTCTTTAATCTTATACTTGTAAAAAGTTGGTCTTTTTTTTCTTGTTTTTGGCACGCAAGCATATTTCAAACAATTTAAATTCAAATTTTGGCACACTTGACCCAAAAAAGGTTCATCACTTCTACTTTACGTCTTGGGACGAAGATCCGAAGATAAGTATATTACCTGTACATTGGTCACCTCCTATAGTTTTTGTTTTCTATCTGTTTGCAAAAACTACGTATATATTTAAACTGTTCCGTTCACGCTTTACTTATTGTTTAATTTTGCCGACGACGCGCGTGTGAATTATGTCGTATACAATAATTAATAAGTGTAAACTTCAATTTCTCTTGCAGTTGCTATAACATTATTTTTACAACCATACATAGATGTACCTGTTTTTCAGAGAACAACGAAACATAATATTATAAACGTTTGAAAAATACGTTTCCCGGGGCATAAAGGCAATACGTTTAAATGTTTAAAGAGACGAGTGGTAACGTCTTCAGTGGAAACACTGTTGAAAACTATTTTGCGATATAATATCACGAATGTTTAGCTTTGATATTGTGTATTTTGACAATGTTTGTTTAAAAACATATATTCAAAATAAATTTACGAAAACGTACAAGAATAGTCTTTTTTTCTCTACAGTACTTACGATGTGTGTTTTGCTCGAGAAATATTATTCGTACACTGCATTACTGCAGGTACCAAACACAAAACGTGAAACTATTGGCTAGCGCAATTCTCATGAACACATGTTTTCGGATTACATTTACTCGTGTATTTATTAATTTTTCATTAATCGTATTTTATTTATTTATTTATTATTAATTTAAACGGGTTGAACCCAATTACAAATTTTTATAATCAAAATACAATTTTGCGGACTTAAAATTCTAATTAAAAAGAAATACAGTAATAGTATATGTATAAAATACAAATAAATAATATTAGAAACAACAAAAAAACAGTATAAAAATATAATTTAGACAGTAATAATATAGGTAGGGGAAATAATTTATAGATAAGCATGGTTACAAAAACAATCAAAAGAGGGAAAATTAAATAAATCTATCTGGACGTCATTAGTTATTTTCATTGATCTATTAATAGGTGAGCATAGAGCGTAATTAGTTCTTTGAAAAGGAATGTAAAAAGTATTTGCAGATCTAGTTCGACATTTATCTGTACATTTTACAGCCATTGATTTTTTAATATATATATATCATATAAACTGTATAATATTTAATCAATGCTACAGCTACCGAGTCAATATACAAGGGGCGGTACACCATATCCACAATAACACGTCGTGTAAACGTTGCGGTTTGGTCAGTGTGAACGTTTGGTTGCCTACCTTACAATATTTTCGCTGTCCACTTGTTTCTGTCTCATGGTAAGCAGCTGCTGATTATGGTAATATCCTAAATATTATGGTAATAACAATCTGTCTGTAATTACCTCATACCTGTAATAGCTCTGTAAATTTAGAATTTTACCTCCCTGGGACAACAAAATTGAGCCATCCGGGCCCACCTCCAAACCATAAGGAATGTTATATACCACCGCGACGGGAATGTTCTTTTTAAAAATTAATTAGTTCGAGTTCAAATTAAATAGATTTAATAAATTACTTGGTCTTATTTATAATATTTTTTTAGTATTTTCGTTGTGGTGTAATCAGTTTTAAATTTCTCGTGATAATTTGTTAACTTCTTGTCTTTTGATAATATTCATATCGTGATCAGTTACAAACTATATCGTGTTATGACACAAATTTGTGAAATAGTAATCATAATAGAACATGTTAACAATAGAGTATATATTTTTTTAATGTTGCGAACTCGACCAACAGATACTATTTTTTGATAGATAGAATAAACGCATATGAGTACACGACCATTGATAAAATAATTTTATTGGTACGCATTAGTGCACTATCGCTCTACGCAAGGTTTTTTCTTTGGTTATAACTTAGAAGTTAGTTATAACACTTATAATTTATAACGATTAACAATAAATTTAACGTTATAAAATATAATATTATGGTGTATGAAAGTTTAATTTGTTGACTAATAAACCAAAAACTTTCATGTTCATCATAAATAAAAATTTGGTTCACATTCAAGTTCATTTCTTGAAAATTGAATTCGTTCATGTCTAGTTTACCCAACATGAACTCGTTCTTTCCTATCACTGTCTTCATATAATATAATGTACGTAGAAGCAGTTTTAAAATTTTCTACCCCTAAAATAGTGTTGCCAGGGGCAACACGGGACCGTTACCTCCTTCCCCTAAATTCGGCTCTGGCTCGGGCAGAATATAATTTTGTACGCAGAGGCCTCGTATACAAACAATATTTTTTATACTGCGAAATGAGAATAATATTTGAGTTTCAACGAAAAAAAATGCCCAAAAAGTCTTTGCAAAATAATTTATTATATAACACGGGATACGGTTAAACGGAGGCCAAATACAACTGACATGTGTCCCGCGTGTGAAAAGTGTACTCTACTGTGACGCGCAACAGGTGTGCTCATCCGATTTTGAAAAATCGTTTTGTTGCTTTGCACTCCGATCGGCCGCAACCTCCCCCTATATATAAACACGCCCCGAAAATAGCATTCGAATACTTCGTGTTCGCAATAATCTCGCATGTTACGATAGCACAACACACACCAACAGTAGCTTGTTATCGTCGTTCTCGTTACTTTGTGGCTTTGGATTTCAATGCGGATTCTAATGAACACCAACGACCATATATACATACACATAATTGCACATCTTACATAATATTATTATGGTAAAATATGTTCATCGTGTAATCATATCGCGTCGTGTTCATCATTGTACTGCGCACAAACACATTATCGTTGTAAGTGCACAGTACATAATATTATACACACTACGATACACGTATACACACTGTACTCGCGGTGTTACGTGGTCGTAATTTGTACTCGAAACGACGACACCTGGGTTCGGTTTTCGTTTTGTGAATCGGACGGTTTCGTAAAATATATAACGAGATTTAAGTAAAACTTGTATATAAAATAATAACATGTTATTACCGCGCCAGATAATATACTTTGTGCACCCCTTTGTTGTCCGCTGCTGTCCAAGCAGTAGTCATGAAACGTAACCGTATAATTTATACGTCGGTCATCACGGGATGTGTGCAGCGCGTGTATGCGTGTTGTGTGTACTACTAAAGTGTATAAAAATACTCATTCAAACATTTACAAACTCTATAGCATAATATATATATATATATATATATATATATGTTACCGGCAATATGTGTAATTCAGTCATTACATATAATGCCTAGGTATTTTATAAAATTTAATAAAATGACTGAAATGACCAGGCGAATTATATAATACACATATCCCCTAGTCGTTATGTATAATGCCTAATCAAAATTAGGTAATAATATTATTTTATCGCTTAAATTATGAATACCCACAGATACTGACGAAGATAACCGATTTTACGAGTATATTTTCTCAATTATTACTGTGATATTAGTGATATTACTATAGTATGTAATACATTTCATTTCTTGATTGCGTTATTCAATATTTAATCTTGTGTTCAAATTATTTTCAGTACGGTTAACAACGTATACGTGTAAAGTGTTCACTTCGCTTATTAATTATAATATTATTCATAATGGAACGGTCTTATGCAGAATTAAATGTACTAAAGGCAAATCTAGGTAAAAATAACACATTATTATCCGATGAACGATATGACGAGTTGGTAGAGGAAGTTCTAATGCTGAGATGTCTGAAAACGAAAAAAAAACCTCAGGATTTTTGGTTGTAAAAAAGGTCAGTAAATAAGAGTTAATTAATTTTAGATTAGAACAAAAACGAATAAGCATATAGAATATAGATAGTAAATATTATATATTACTGAAACTCAAAAATATTAAAAATATATTGGCATAATTTTTTTTTCGCCTTAAAATTTAGATCGAATAATATTTAAATGCTATTCATTTCAACCTAAAAATTATTATAATAATTAACTACAATAATAAAACATTTTATTTCTAATTTAGATATGACGTATTAATAGTACAAGACAATAAGAAACTAATTTTTCCTGTCAATGAAAATGAAAATATCCTGTATTATATTCGTGAAAGCGAGTTGTATGATGTACTGAAAAATACTCACTCTTCAATTGGTCATGGTGGACGAGATCGTATGATTAAAGAACTATCTAACAAGTATAAAAATATAGCTCGAAGTATAATCGAATTATTTTTGAGCTTATGTGAACCTTGTCAACAAAAGCAAAAGGGAATTAAAAAAGGTGTAGTTGTTAAGCCAATGGTATATAACGAATTTAATTCACGGTGCCAAGTGGATCTTATTGATTTCCAATCGCACCCTGACGGTAAATACCGATTTATAATGGTCTATCAGGACCACTTGACAAAATTTGTCATATTGAAACCTTTAGAATTCAAACGAGCTGAATTAGTTGCTTATAATATTATAGATACTTTTACCCTAATCGGAGCCCCTAGTGTTTTACAATCAGATAATGGTAGAGAATTTTCTAATCAAATTGTTTCAAGCCTCAAAGATCTTTGGTCTGAACTTAAAATAGTACATGGCAAGCCCAGGCATAGCCAGA
>JAIPRK010000729.1:0-142786 GCA_025469195.1 Chaitophorus viminalis | reverse complement strand
CACAGCACAACTCATAGCCCTACTAAGGTACATTAACACGACATCTGGCAAAAAGATATTAGAAAGCTACAATATCCTTATATATTTAATAACTACGATGTTAAGTACAAAGCAATCTGTATATACGCTCGAATTAGCTAGAAAAACACATTGCACAACAAATCAATAGAAAAATCGGTATTAATGTACATGAACTATTATATTATCACGGAAATATAGTTTACCACCCAATGGATTTGTTTCGCCCATTTTTCTGAGAATTAATGGAATCGACTAAATTATGAGCTCCTAACACATTTGAAATCAAAATGAATTCAGTGTGTCCTTTAGTCTCCTAGTCTTATAATAATACCGTTTTGAAATAAAATATACATGGGAGGGGAAGTATTAGGGGAGGTAATTATATCAGAGTAGGACGGGCACGACTCGCGTGTTAAGTGCATGATAATATTGACGGTCCCGCGGTAGTGCAGGTGCATTAGCTACACCAATATCGCGGAGCCGCGCCCGCTCTCTACCCAGCCACAACCAGGGAAACGACAACACCGTTTCCGATATTACCCACCTACCTCGGGAAACCGTGCAGAGGGGGGAAGAGTTATCGAAACCGGTGGCAACATACCGACCGTCAAAGGCACAACGTCTCCATTGATTCACCGCCTTCAATCACGTGATCACTTGCCACTGTTTATTTGTATTTTTAAACACCAACAAAGTATCGGGTCGCGTATTTTATTTTGTTTCTTTTGTGTTTACTTTGTTGTGAGTGAAAAAAGAATATATTTAATATTACCTATACGGGACATCGTTGCACATACTTTTCTTCTTTCGTTTGACCGGCCACCTCACCGAGGGTCACATACCAACCACCACAACAGTGACCGTGTCATATTGGCTTCCCGGAGGGGAATCGAACCCCGGTCTCCCGCGTGACAGGTGGGGATACTTATCACTATACTACCGAAGAGCAGCCCGGAACAATATGACACAGTCACTGTTGTGGTGGTTGGTAGGTGACCCTCGGTGAGGTGGCCGATCAAATAAAAGAAGAAAAGTATGTGCAACAATGTTCCATATAGGTAATATTAAATATATTATTTTTTTACACACAACAAAGTAAAGTGAAACACAAAAGAAACAAAGTAAAATACGCGATCAGATCCGTTGTAGGTGTTTAAAAATACAAATAAACAGCGGTAAGTGATCACGTGAGTGAAGGCGATGGTCGAGACGTTGTGCCTTTGACGGTCACGAGCAAAAAGTTGTAGTCGTGATGCGAACGGTCGATGCGTTGCCAACAAATCCGATAACTCTTCCTCCCTCTGCTCGGTTTCCCGAAGTAGGTGGGTAGTATTGGAAACGGTATTGTCGTTGTCCGAGTTGTGGCTGGGTAGAGAGCGGGCGTGGCTCCGCGATAGTGGTGTAGTTAATGTATCTGCACTACCGCGGGACCGCGTCAACTTATCCTATGATAATAAGTTAAGTCTGATACGAGGTTGCAGATAAGGTACGTTAGATAAAGACAGGTTAACATGGCGTCACATGGGGTGAAAGGGTCTTACATCAGGGGAGGGTAGGTTGGTAAGGCATGTCAACACGGCGGCGATGGTGGAGATAAGAAATGTTTGGTTCGATCGAGATAGGTTAACACGGCGACGGCGGTACGAGTTAAGTATGATAAAATAAGGTAAACAAGTAGGACAAAAAATTGGAGTGGATAAATATAGATAGGTTACATGATCGAACGAGCGGTAGAAAAAAAAACGGTGGCAGCGGCGGCTGGGGGGATGTCGCTGGTGAGATGCGGTTAATGGCCCAGAACCCCTTATTTCTATATATTATCTATGATGGCTACTTGGTCTCCCTTGCAAAATGTTTGAATTTACTTTTGTGGGTGTGCTCCACAGGTTGGAAAACTCAGTTATACGTAATTATAAGGTAATATTTTTTTTTCATTTTATAATTTCTACTTGAAACAATTCCTAGAAAAATATAAGTTAATAATGAAACTTAGATACATGGTACATCTATATCTATATCCAACTATATGATTTTGTCTAAACTATAAAAGCTAATAAGTAAAATAATTGAATTTTATTTTATTTTATATCAATAAATAAATTAATAATTACAATAATATGATACCTTTTAATGACGAAAATTTTGCGAGAACTAGAACATAATATAATATTGAATCAAAGTTATACAAATCACGTAATGTTAATCTATATTTGAGACTTGAGTATTGTCGTATAACTCTTTGAATTGGATTATATATGTATCACAATTAAATGCAAAAAAAAAAATTTGTACAATCATAAACAAGCCATTGTATCATTCACATCTTCAAATCAGTTCGACGTATTACTATGATAACTGAAGTTGCGATTAACAAGAATACTGCTTAATTGACTAACTAATTACTCATTAATAATTAAATTGTTTCGTAAATTATCAGTTTCAAAAAAAATATTAATACCTAATACAGTTTACGAACATAACTTACGTTTATAATGTTTTATATAAAAATAATTATGAAAATGTTTACGCAAGATAATGGTGAAATAATTACTGGACAGGGTTCGAATTTATCGCAACACGCACAGAAAATCATACCACTATTTTTGTCCTCTTTACACAACTCTGTGGTTGTACGATATGTTGAAAATGAGCAGTGCCTAAAACAAAATGTATAATATATTTCTACGGCCATTTTATACAAAGGAGAATAGCGTAAGCACGTTCCAGGTGTACTGGTTTGATTGGATTGACCAGAAATGTACGTCGTTTTGTCGCTGAATATTATGATTGCTATCACGAATGAAATGTTGATAAGAAATTTAACTTTCGATTGTGTCATTCCGTTTTATTATAAAAATCTTTGTTCGAAGTTTTGTACACGAAGTTAACAATGATGAATGCTGATATACCACACAAAACAACGGTTGTAAATGATTCAATAAAGATCTAAAAATTCAAAAATGACCGAATAGTAATTATATAATCTAGATTATCACGTTTATTGCGTATTAATTGGTATACTACTGTCCTTCCTATTGTAGTTGTATGAAAAATTATTAATTTTTGATTTTATTGTTATTTGCACAATTGTTCCGATATTCAGTTTTATTAAGTCGATTTAGTTTTAAACATTATAATTTGATAAATACCTATCTGTTATTTAAACACAATTAACGCAGAATTGTTAGTAACCGAACGTGATATGTTAATGGATTTTTACTCTTATAATTTTTCATACTGCACCTGAAATATAGTGATTCATTATTTATTTATTAGCCAACTACGCAATAAATTTTACTAGACCACGAAAATATCAAAATATTAGGCATTGTTCGTTAATATAGTTGTGTCTAAAATTATTAAGTGTTCATTTCATTAATAGCATTCGTTATCGTTGAAATGTTCGGTATACAATATTCAATGGCAAATCGTGGGTCAAATATAGTCAGCGATGAATATTTAGCTGATTTGATCAATGATCTAATTAACATCACACAATTAGATAGTAGCAGCACGTAAACGCATTGTTGGATTTCTTGACCCAACTTACCGATACAAATGATCTTTAATAAACCTTTTTCACTAACATATATAATACATTATAAAAAAAACTGAACGCAGTGGCGTACGGGGGAGGAGGGGCAACAGGGGCATTTACTCCCCTCTTTTGATATTCATAGACACAGAATAGTTAAATTTGACGAAGTTATTGATTTATTTGCTGGCAGTTTTTAAGCATTTAATAATAATTTATAATAAAGTTTCAGATTATATTATAACCATAAAAAATTTTGCACTTTATTTAACCTCCCCCCCCCAAAAAAAATGTTTCACGGGTACGCCATTGACAGAACATTATGCTAATCATGAAAACTAATTTGCTATTATTTGCTATTAATTTGTTAACTTTTGACATGCATTTCATGTTGATACTGCAAAGTGGGTGGGCCAAATTCAAGGACACAATATCTACTTCATAATCCCCAATAGTCGAATTTAATTTAATTATTCTGCAGTTCATACATAACGTAAAATATTTTACTAATTTTAACACGATAGTTTATGAATATTTTTTTAGTGCCCGCAATAAATATATTAATAAGAATTTAATTAATGATAAATGCTTATCCCTATTGCTCTTTTTTTAGTAAAATAATTTTTGTTTTCAGTTTTTTTTTTAAAAAACAATATTTAAATTTAGTACCGTATGTTTGTCAAATTGACATAAACCCACTTACCCCTCTTTATTTCATCTGTTTCTTAATTATCACAATATATACACAACAAAACACATACACTATTATTTACGATGGAAACATATTAGTATAGAATTGATTTTAATATACTTATCTAGTGCGTTATAAACAAGCGGAGAACTATTCCTCTTTATAATAAATTCAAATCAGTTATGTTATAAATGTTAACTGTTCTGAATTTATTACGAATAGTGATAGTAGTGAACTCCATCTGACTATTCATATTTTTATGTTATTCTGAGTATCTATTACTACCTATTGGATGTAAATAATTTAGTGGGTGATAAATAATACGAACAGCAATGTTAAATACAAACATAGTATACTTACGCTAATATCATTTTGTTTAATATAATTCCATATAGTCATAAAAAGTTCACTATTAAATGTAGGAATGCGAGCTTATAAGGCTTATTTAGACATAAGCATAATAATAATTATTATAATATGTAATTATATTATTATTGTATGTAATAGTTTTAAGCCCAATGTGATAATATTTATTATTTATCAACTCGTATGCAGAATACTATAATTTAATGTAATATAATAATATAAATTAACAGGTGTCAATCCCCACAACTTTAAACTTTGAATGTGGTTGAGTAATTTTTTTTACATATCTTTTACATCGAAACATATAATTTGCGCTTAAATTGAAAAGTTGCGTGTGCGTCATGCTGAGATTTTCTTTTAGTCATTTTAAGATTATAAGTACTTAAAAATTAAGAGGCATGAAAAAAAAACCACAAAAGTGTATATAATGCTGTGGCTGTGCGTGACGTAACAATATCATATGATAAAAATAAAAATTGCCAAATTATCTATATTGTAAATTCAAGTAAATTATATGGAATAATACCTATATAATATTATAATTAACCTGAATTTATGTCGAATAGTAACAACAGTAAACTTCATCGGTTGGATTTTATTCTTACGTGAAATTTATTGAATACAAATCATTAAGCGGGTAGTAAATATAGCAATTAATATAAAATGTTAAATATAGGCATATTATAAAACTAGGTATTTTTATTTTGTATAAATTCACCCATACCTACAATCGTCTCAAATTTACTATAAAATATAGCCATGTGATTGTACAAGGTTTATTTGAAAATAAGAGTTATATGTATTATTGCAAATCACAATAGTTTTTAGCTCAATGTAATTATATTTACTGTACGAAACACTGTTCGGAACAATGTAAAAGTCACAGAATGTTTAATGTTCATAATAGTATCCCTTCTATAAAAGCTTTTGCATTTTTTAATCAATATCAATAACTTACTCAAGATGGCAACATTAGAGTATTAGAGTGTTAAGTCTGCTAAGATAAATCAAACGTGAAATATTACGAACACGTTGTAAAAACTATAGATTAGACGACTTTCATATCATTTATATAAGTTCCTAAAAAATATTTATATTAATATTCGATTGTTCTTTTTTCAGTTATCTAAATAAATTACGTCTTTTTACCTAATTTTTTCAACAACATCTTAAATCTTAATATTATCCCCGGGTAATTGTCAAATCTTGTTATGGTCAATATTGACACTATGTTTTATACGTACATAAATTAATTATTAAACAGCGTATATTATTCATAATAATATTGTTGAATAATAGGATTTGAATACCTAATTGAATAATAGGTATCCTATGGCAAAAATACTACTCGTTTACTGTTTACTCTTTGTGTTTTATAAATTAACGTTAAATAATCGCTACCTATTTCTTTTTTTTTTTTTACGTTGTACAATTAATAAGTAAAATAATCTAACGATAAGTGATTACAATATATATTATTGATATAATATTATTTATTTATTTATTTATCCATACAGCTAGATTTTATGCTTATGACAAATATGCTTATAATTTTTCTTATTTTGTTGCGATTCAGTTCAGTTATAATATGTCATAATAAAGATTATTTGTGTCGGATTGACGTAATATAATAAACGCGTTAGTATGTACAAATTATCGAACATTAACACTGCAATGTAATTATTAATTTAAAATTTTTTTTCCTTTTTGTAACTGGATTATTAATAGGTATGAATGTGTTGTATGCTGTATCGTATGAAGTACAAAGCAAAGTTCAATAAGCCTACAGCAGTTCTTTTTAGTCTTCTACAAATTATTTATTGTATGATTAAAATTGTAACTGGTTTGTATTAGTCTAAAAAGAAAAGTTGTATAGTTCACGAAACGATCTAATTGATACCAAATAATGTAAATATTATGTATAATGTATATTGTAAATAGTGTCATGTACGAAATTTAAATAACGTAATATGTAATGTATATAGTGTCCAAAGTTAAGACGATATATTTTTTTTGTTTAAACGTATGCATCAAGTTAAAATTATACTCTCATTATATGCAAATATATATATATATGTAAGCTCAATTTTATCAGGTACAAAACCATTATTGGTCGAGTAAAGACAATTCAAAAATTAATATTAAATCAAGTTCAAAGCCGCTCGCATGCACTGTCTTCTTTTATATCAGCATGACCAACGGATAGCTATTCCTTGACGGGCACAAAATAAGTATTTATATGATACATATAGGATACGCTTTATTATCTACACTATATTATAATGCGAAACAAGTGTAGCTGCAGCTTTATGCCATACTTTAAAGCTTAAATACATCCGTTATACAACCAGCTTCAACATTTTTATGAGGTAAAGCTCTACAATAAAAGCAAAATTTTTGATGGAATTATACTCAAACTATTTATTAAAATTGATACCTATTGTTTATTGATAGTAACATTCATTCATGCATAAACACAATCAAAAACATTAGAGTAACATGTTTAGAGCTTTATTATTTGAGCTTAATTTTTATATTGATTGAGGGGGGGGGGGTCAGGGGCTAGGTCCCCCAACAAGTTGCGATTATACAGAACGTATAAATATTTCTCTTATGCATACGAGCATACGTCGGCTTCAGAATGTTTTTTAAAACCTCTCCAATCAATATCAATTTAAAATTTTCAATCTAAGATAATATATTAATTAAATTAATTCGTATTTCGTGAAAATCGGTTTCTCAATAAAAATTATGTCTTTATTGTACGGTTCGATAATAATTCGTACTTATCAATTTATAGGTAAATGAAAATGTCACACGCGTGATTGCAACAGTTGCAATTATTTTCAAAAAAGTATTTATATAAAATATGCATGCTCTGTACTGATAGACAATTTACTTTCAACTTTACAAGTACCTACTTATGTATTTTGTTTAGTACATGATAACTCGACTACAACAAAACGTGCCGTGTAATCACAAAACAACCGAAAGTTATTTTCGATTTGAACTGAAATACGGCAACATTATTATAATTATTTTAAAACGCACGTGCAGTTTAAAAACTAGCCTCTTTTAGTGTCATTAGTACATTTCCAAAAATGTTATTTATTACTTAAATTAATCCTAATCTAATAAAACTATTTTTATTCTTTTTTTTCTAATAACATTTTCAAATTATTCCTGGATAAAAAAAATTTGATGTAAACCCACTTCATCTATTTGTTTTTTAATAATAAGTATCTATAATAAGCAAGACAAATTATTATTTACTGTTAAATTAATTACCTATGTGAAATGTTAAAATATAAGAGACAGGTATTACTACTTTTGGATGTTTATTGTTATTAAATGTAAAATAATGAATAATATTAAACAATATATTAAAATAATAATAAGTTGTAAGTACATATTTTATATAGTGTTTTATAAATAAGCCAAGAACCCTTTTTATTCGTAGTAACTTCATTTCAATTGTATGGCATAATATACATTATCATTGTATTGAAGTTATATTGAATACTAATGGTAGTAAAGTTCATCGAGCGATTTTTATTTTTACGTGATATCTATTGAATACAAATCAGTTAAAATATATTATAATAATAAGTGATAAATATTGTAAAACGTTTATGAATAAAATAGGTCTAAATTAAACCGCTAACTAATGGTTAATTTAATTTTTGTTAAATCTTATATATATATATATATTTATTATATATATAATAAATAAATATCGATTAAACTGTATGCCTCACTTAACGAGTTAATTTTTTAAGTTTCTGTAAATTACTCGCCATAAATTCTCATTACAAATTGAATAATTTTGATTTGGAGGATAATGGCAACATAATAATATACATAGGTACTACTAACTACCTACCTACATTTTCAAATAAAACAACATTATATATAATATAATGCATTTTGGTTTGAATTAAATTTTGTATTATATTTCAATAATATAATTTTCTAGATAATAACAATTTGGAAATTATAATAAAGACCACACAATATTTTTTTTTTGTCTTATGATCTAATTATCTACAATTCCAATATTCATTCAAATCCAAGAAGGGTGTAATAATTGTTGTTACACTGGAGGTGAAAAATATTTTATAAAAATTATAACGTTGTGCATGGGTCCTCACTACAGCTGTATGTAATAAATATATCAACGTGCTTAGTAAATGCGATTTTAATATTTTATTTGAAACAAAGGAATGGTGTTTACTTTGATATTACGTCTATACTTGTTGAGGTGATCTACTTTTTATAAATGTAAAATTAAAAATTATAAAAAAACTTGGATCACCCGAATAAACTATAGAACTGTCAACTAAATGTTCGTTCCTAATCAAATGACATTTCAAACGATGTAGCATAATAGAAGACTAATTCATTTAATTAAGATTCATTTGGTAATATTTATAGATTATGGGTAACAGCATATGATTCCAAGGTAACATTTCTAACAATGAGAAGTAAAATTCTTCAGTTTAAATATATTTTAGGATTCTAAACAACAATCTATGCTGCGCTACTTCTTTGCTCTATTCTTGTTAACATCTTTTCTTGTACGTCAACTTTATTCAAATTATAACATTTCAGTTAATGGCAAGAAAAGATATTATCGAGTGTAGGTACATGCTCAATACAAACAATTTAACTTCGAGAACATATTTATATCTTATACTTTGTTAAGGAAAAATGTTTGACGTTTACTTTGGCATTATTCCTAGGTATACTTTAATAGTAGATAGATTTAATTTATGTAAAATGGATGAATATTAAAAATAGATTTAATTAAATCTCGGTCACTTAAAGGTCATCATAATAATTTTTAACTTAATTTCTCATTTCAGATTACACATTGATGGAAAGAAAAGCTCCATTTGTATTAAACAATCTCTAAAAAAATGTATTACCTACTGAAATTTTACATTGATAAAACTAAATTATCCTAGTCATATTAATAGACTTAGTTTAATATTATCCTTGTTTAATTATTCTTCATTTATAATTTCAGTTTTCAAAATGGCAGTCTATGCTGCATTTTCTTTTATTCAATTATTTTCAATTCATAACAATCCAGTGGAAAAGAAGAAAATATAGCTTCGAGTACCAATAGACATGCTCAGTAAATGCAATTTTAATATTATATTTGAAACAAATGAATGGTGTCTACTTTGATCTATACTTGTTGAGGTGATCCGTTTTTTAAAAACATAAAATTAAATTTTTTTTTAAAAATTGGATCACCCCAATAAACTATAGAACTGTCAACTAATTGATCGTTTCTATTTAAATTACACTTCAAACGATATAGCATAACAATGGAAGACTAATCTTATTATATTGCTTATACTTTTTCGGAAATAGTTACACATAATCATGAGTAATTATGTTACAATGTAAAACCATATTCTTAATAGTAATATATCAAGAATTATATTATTATTGTTAAAGTTATTTCTTATATATTGGATAAGCTTTCTAATTTTCAAATTTATAAGTACCTATAGATAAATAAAAATGAAAAGTTGATTTAACTGGTTGTTATACATTTTAAGTTAACATTCAAATTTTTTCTATTATATAATTACTTGCTATTTATTCTCAAAACCAATAAACAATTTTGATTTGAAGAAGATCCAGGTTACATATATTGTACTAACTACTAAATATATCAAGTCTGACAAATAAATTGTAGGTCTATTGGTTTACATAAAATTGTGTTAGAATATAATGTTTGAATTACAGGTTAATAATATTAAAGAAAGTACTGTTGATTTATAAGGTATACATTTATTGTTATGTTAATTACACGTAGTTAAATCAATAGCAAATTGTATCAATTTATTTGACGTTTTAGATCAATAATTGTTGATAGATGGAAACATTTAAATTTTATTGAACATTTAACATATGCCGGAGAACAATTGTTCAGTTTCATTTTAAATTGCACTATGAATGAAATCTACTCGGAAATCTATGAAATACATGTAGCAGTCATTTGGACAAAGCGTCTTGTTTAAAAACCAGGTAAATGCTTTACATTATAATTCGAGTTATAATTTATCTAGTACCTACTTTAAGTATTTCATTCAGTCTTCAAATAAATAATTTAAGGAAGCAGGAGAATAGACAATAATATGCTGTTCTATGATGCATCATTTCTCAACCTTTTCAGTGTAACGACCCCAAAATAGATATAAAATATGGTCAATTACTTCACGACCCCTCTCCCTCTATCTATATTAGGTACAAATTAAAATAATGAAAATATCATATCGTTATACAAACAAGATATACTACTTTGAATATCAATTAATTAAAACCTTTTTTAAATAGGTATATCCTTATTTTATTATTATTATTAATATAAGAGTATTTGTTTTTTTTTCAATAAACAATTTTAAATAAAAATGTTTATTTTGTAAATCAGAATTGTAATATTTTTAACTCATGTGACACCTAGTGAAGGTGATTGTGATCCCCCTCACTTCGTAGGAGTCATGACCCCTGTTTTGAGGAATACTACTACTCTAGTGTAATGATAATAATTCATCAATAAATAACATACATTGTTGTTGAGTTATGTATGTATTAGTATGTATACATTCAACGCAATACCATTACTAAAAACACATTTTATAATACAACCTGTTATTATTAATTTTAATAAGAATATTTTAAATGTTTAGATATTTAATTAGTCTATGCTGCGTAATTCTACACCTATTATATAATAGACCCTTTGTCATTTGTATTCTTTTAATAATTTTCATATTGCAATGGGTCTATGATGTAATCGATGTAGAATGTAGACACGACATGTAGACCAATTGCAGTGACTGAAAACAGTTTTGGTATCAAATAACCGCGGTTACCGAAGCTATCACATAGGTTAATAATTCTAATATTAATTAAAACAGAATTCAGATACTTAGGGTAAAACATTTTTTTTTTTAAATCTATTAGAATTTAGAACACTGCAAATCACTTATAATAATACACAAAGACTAGGCATTTATTTTATTTATTATTTATTTGTATGTATTTTTTATACATATATTTTTAAATTATATAATATTTAATTATTCATTTAATAATCTTTTTATTTTTTTTCTTATATACATTTACAAGTACACATATTAAAAATTTACAAGTTTTGTTTTATTTTATTACAAATAATAATAGTTTCTGGAAGTATTAGTTTATCTAGTTACGCAGGGACGTGCATAGCCTGCTATGTGCTTGTACAACACCCACTACCTCTATTTCAAATTAGTTTGTCCCTGATTTTTCTCCAGTATTGACTGACTGACTTATACTTAAGTTGATTTTGAGTTTCTCTGTTAATATTAGTTAGGTACTCGCCATTCACCATTGATTCTCGTGATAAATTAAACATTGATTTTGATTTGAAGAGGATCATAGTATATGTAAATGTATAATAATTATAATACCATACTTTTTATAGTATAAGACAAAACAAATGTGTGTAAATATATTAGTTTTATTCTGTTTTGTATTACATTTCAATGATTGAATTTGCAATAGTTAATAACAATTAAGAAATAATGTTAAAGAATAGGGAATTGAACATATACTGGACGAATGTAATAGATACAATGGACGACAAATGTTTGGAAATTATCAGGACAGGTGCATTTGTTTTAGGTATATGTGCGTGATGGCTTTGTGATTTTTTTATAAAAGTGATCATCACATACCTATACCTAGAACTAGTGTGAACCTATATAATATTGTCATGAGTTCTGAGTTGGGTAACCCAATCAAATGATAGTTATGAATCACAAAACCATATAATAACAATACCGTCGAGTACGTTATTACGGTGAGGCCAGGATATGTGATCAACATCCCATTGGGTGATATCATCGAGTGAAGATGCATCGTGCTGAGTCACAAAGTTAAGTAAAATTGTTCAAATATTATTTACGCTTTGATTGGCCTTTACTAATTTGAGTATTTCACTTTCAGGTTGCCAAATGACAATCATTGAGTGTTGTACGTAAGGAGCAATATGATGTGAACTGTATGCAATAAACAACGTGAAAAGGAAGAACAATTATTTTAAATCAATAAAAATCATTATTCAAGTAAAATATAAATGTATGTATTTTGAACGTATTGATCTAACTTTAAACTAGTTTTAAATATACACTAATAAGTTGCAGTCATCAATTGTGCGTTATAAATTCAAAACATGGAGTACAAATGGTTACTTCCATATACCTAACTCATAAGTATTAAAGTATACTAATATGACTTCAGTAGGCGAGATGGCTTATCAGCTATCAACGTTCATGGTCCACCATCTAAAACATCCAAAAAGAACAAATCAGTTTCTTTTCGTTAGTCCTGACAACATATTTCTGCATTTATTGACTTCTTGGGACCAGGTATGTGCATTATTTAATTTGACTGTTATAGTTTTAATATTATTGAGATGAGAATCTATCTGCTAAATTTAAGTGATAATTTGTAATTATAATGATTTTATAAGCAATACAACAATTTACTGTTTATTAAATATTATAATACAATGTTTTAAATGTATGGTTATTTCGAATAACATAAAATTAGTGTCCAATAACAGATTTCGAGACGACCCCTATAGCTGTTCTTTCGTTCTACATTATTTTTGGCTTATTTTTGTTTTGTTTACTGTATTCAAATTATAACATTTCATTGGACAAAAGAAAATATGCCATCCAGTGCAGAAGCATCGACGAACTTATTAAATGCAATTTGAACTTTTTTCATAACAGATGATTGAGTTTACTTTGACATTATATGTATATTTGTTGCAGCAATATATTTTTCAGAATTGTAAAATTTAATAAATCAAAGCTGAGAGTATGTTGCTGCAATAAATTATTTACCGTTCAACAGCTCCGAAATAAGTTACTAGTATAGTAACTTTAGTATAAGTATTTATCACTCCAATAAAGTATAGAAAATAAATAGTAAATAGTAAACAATACATTTTCAGTTCTCATTATGTCATTGGAAAGTTTCATTGAAATCTTTGAAATGCAGAAATGTGAGTACTCGAGAATATTATGCAAGTATTTTCGAAGGTTAACCTTATTATTATTATTTCGTATGGTGTTTATGAACAGCACCAGAAATACTTAAAATATAAAAAGATATAACCTAGTTACCTAAGGTTAACCTTGAGTTACAAGTATAACTATTGTAGTTATAATTGGTTTTTGTAATACTTGATAAGATATTTCTGCATATTCACTGACATCATAGAACTAGATAATATTGTGTGGCATGCACATTATTTAATATGTATTTTACTTCTAGTTATTAGCAAAATAGAGGTCTAAATATACCTACTAAATTACATTTGTTTATATTATGAGGCTTTAAAGTTCTATATGTCGTTTGTAACATTATACCTAGATATTATACAACAATGATTTTTGCTGAGAAAACAATGTCATATCATTCCAATTTACGAGACAATAAAACACATGACCCAAAAATGAATAATTTAAACTTACATACATTTTATACACCATAAACTAATCCAAAATAACTTTTAATTTCAATATGTATTATAATATTGCTATTACACCTATATAACACGCATACTTACCTATCACAAAGTATTATGAATATAAAAATATTAAATTTACATCTGCAATATGTTATGGAGTCATTTATTTATAAGCACATTACAAATTATTTGAACTTAAGACAAGATGTTTGGAGTTTACTTTACATTATGTCTACACTTGTTGCATGAGCTATTGAAGGTACCCAGTGATTTTGAAATGTCTATTTTCATTAGCTCATCCAACATAGTCTAGACCAAACTACGATTCTGAATAAAGTAATCCTTCGAACCACAACACAAAAACCTGGAAATGTCACATGAGTTACCACATGGTAACTGGTAAGTAAAAGAAGTTTTTAAATTTCAAATTCTTGTGTGGATACATTCATATGAAATGTATGATTATGTGAAAATAATAATCTTCATTGGCCATAGTTTAGAATACATTATTATTAATAGTTAATTTTGCAGGGATCTATTGCGTTTAACCAAGAAATTCAAACGGTAAATGGTAATAAACTCACTCTACTAATATATAGACAACTCAACCGTTCTGAAATGATAATACTTCAAATGATAGTATACAATCCGGGCAGAACTTCTATAATATATCTATACTTATTACAGCATTTAACTGTACATTTCACTAAGTTAATACAAAGGTGATTTCTTGAAAACATACAAACCAATTGACCATTTCAAATCAAATTACCTTTAAAAAAACATTGTACAAATGAAAGACGTTTATTACAGTAATGTTTATAGGTATATAATTATTATTTAGCCACCATGAGAAATTCTAAAATATCTTTAAATATTTTGAATACGTTTATATAATTTTGATTTTGCTGTTGAAATATCATTATTACCATTATTAAAATAACATTTCATATATGTAATTTTATTGTTCTACAAATTATAATTATTTTCAATTAATTTTTCTATTGTTTTAACGTAAATTTAAGGTAGTAAAGGTAAAATTTCATAATCAATAAAAGATTTTAAGAAAGGAATAAGATATTTGATTTATGTACATCCGTAATGGGATTATGTTGTGCTTGATATTTAAAATGCTAAACATTCTCCCAATACGAATGCGTATAGTGTCAATGTGCTTACCAAATTTTGTACCATATTCGATCGAAAAATATTATTATTAAGTCTGGTAACGCATAAACTCATATGTTTATTGTATAGTGTACAATTTTCACATATACACTTGAATTAATTTATATTTTCATTGTAACATAACGAACTTATAGAATAATGTCACTAAACCATGCATAGTCTCTTATGTATTTCAGAATGACACCAAATTGTTTCCGTGGTATTGAACAAAACCGGGTTTTTATCGATCCCTGAAAATTTCAATTAATGATAATTTTAAAGGATCAAATGAAAATATTTGTGAAGTACCTAGTTGCCATTGGTGTCTAATGATATGAGAACCGTGAGCATTTATAACACTAACTGAAATAATTAAGTATATATTATGTGTCTATATTAAAAGGTACACTGTATGTTACAGTATATTTGGGGTTAAAGAGACATCGGAAATTCAGATATTAATACAAACTTTGATCAGATAGAAATAATTTTGAATATATATTCAGACATCAATAGTACAAATAATAAGTATCAAAACAAGTTAAGAAATTAAATTAAATATTATCAAAATTTTGATTTGGCTTTAAACTAATTTGAATAATTAATTTTTAGGCTATCAGATATTAACCATCTGTATGTAAGAAGTTTGAAGAATTGGAGAATGAGTGGTAAACTATCATCAAGAAAAAAATATCTAATCAACAAAATTATTCAAGTATATACATAATATATAATGTACCTATATTTTTTAATGCATTGATCTGTCTTTGAATTAATTTTGATTATAGGAACGGTACATTAATAAGTTGAAATCAACTGACTGTTATTCCTTTTGAATATTGAGATTAAAAGATTATTTCCATCCAAGGTCTATAAAAATGACTTCAGTTGCTCAGATGGCTTATCAACGTCCATAGTATTATTTTAATGTAAATTGAACTTTTAAGTTACTTAGGGTACAAATCTATATAATCAATAAGACGAAAAAAAAATGTTATTTGATCTATACACGTTCATACAGTGATGGTGATATGCTTGATATTAAAATACTTATGACTTTTACTGTATGGATGTGTATAGTATCTCTGACCTCTTCAAATATTGTTTGTAATAACATTGGCATTATCAATATTTTATTCAGTTGGATATATTTTGTGTTCACCGTGGAATTTAAAAGGTACTCAGAATATAGACAATTAAATAAATACAGATTGATCACATGCATACTGAATTAACAACATATATTTTATTAACCTAGTCTAAATATGTCCTAAACAATATTGTTACCATGAATATAATATAATTAAATTTACTTATTATTTTTATTGTACACCAATACGCTTATTAATTGTAGAAATTAATTGTATTCATTTGGTTCAAATGTCAAACCATTTAATGAATAATGATTATTGAAAACACATTCAACCTACACTTGATATGTGGACATGGCTACATTAAATGAGTACTACAGAATAAATAATTTAATATTATGTATATTTTTATAAGTTTCATAACAAACAAATAAATTTAATTATAATGATTGTCTACGCTTGTTCTAAAAACTTTTATATTTGTTTTCGTAACATTTAACTGAAATCAGTATGAAAGTTTTCTAAAATTAGTGTAGATCAACCATCAGTTGTGAGATAAGAGAATAATCTACTTGTATTAGTTAACTTTATTATTAAATATTAGTTATTAATTAACATCTACGAGAAGTTCAAAATACTATTTACTACTTAGTATATATTTATATAATTTTAATGTTGAAAATAGAAATAGTTTAATGAATTGAAATTTTTAAAATAACGTTTTATATAAAAAATGTTATTGTTCTACATTCAAATTTATTCCAATTTAGTTTTCTATTGTTTTAACGTACATTTAAGACACTTAGTAAAGGTACAAATATATATTATCAATAATAGACTTCAGAAAACGAATAACATTTTTGATCCATATATGTGCATAAAATGACTGTACCTTGCTGAATATTTAAAATACAGGTAACTATCATTAGACGCAAACGTATAGTATCAATAAGCTATCCAAATTTTTTTATCGATAAGCACTAAGTCTAGTATCATAAAATTAAACGTAAGTATCATCAACTGTATAGTCGTCGAATGTATCTATCTACCTACACTTCAATGCATTGATATGTTTGACACGTTATTAAGGTACCCATTTTATCCAATCGAATGTTACTAAAATGTAATCTCTAAGTATTCCAGAATATATTCAAATATTATTAAAGTTTTAATCTGGCTTTTAACTAATTCCAGTCATTTATTTTTAGGTTGTCAAATGTTAACCAACAGAGTGAAATTAGTTAGAATCAATGGGATGTGAACCATCATGGAGAAGAAATATGTTTAATCAATATTGTCATTCAAATATATAACATTATGTACCTATAATTTTTAACATATTGATCTATCTTTAAATTAATTTTGATTATAGGAACGGTACATTTATAAGTTCAAATCAACTGAGTATTATTCACTCCAAACATTGAAGTTGAAAGATTATTTCTATCCACGGCGTATAACAATACGACTTCAGCTGAAATGAGATGGCCTGTCAACATCAATGATAATGTTTTAATGTAAATGTAACATTTAAGGTATTTTGTATACAAATTTATATAATTAATAACAGACTTTAGGAAACAAATAAGATATCTGATCCATACACATTTTTATTGGGAATGTGGCGGACTTGAAACTTAAAATGCTGAATATATTCCTAATACAAATGCGTATAGTGTCGATATCATTTCAAAATAATGTATTGTATTCTATCGATAAATACTAGAATTAAGTCTGCTAACACGTGATATGGTTTTAAGCTAATTTGAGTAATTAATTTTTAGGCTATCAGATGTTAATCATCTGTATGTAAGAAGTTTGAACAATTGGAGAATGAGTGGTTAACTATCATCAAGAAGACAAATGTCTAATCAACAAAATTACCTATTCAAGTATATACATAATATATAATATACCTATATTTTTTAATGCATTGATCTGTCTTTAAATTAATTTTGATTATACGAACGGTACATTTATAAGTTGAAATCAACTGAATGTTATTCATTTTGAACATTGAGATTAAAAGATTATTTCCATCCGAGGCCTATAAAACTACGACTTCAGCTGGTGATATGTCTTGTCAACATCAAAAAGTATATACATAGTATAATATAAAGTACTTATATTTTTTAAGGTAATGATTTGTCTTTAACGTTATTTTAAATATAGGTACACTAATGAGTTGTAAATCAACTGAATGTTGTTTGTTCCAATTACTAAGTATAACTGATTATTTCCCTACAATGGTCATAGTAGTACGGCTTTCGCTGATGGGAAGGCTTGTCAATGTCTATGAAAAAATCTTCTGAACATCAAAAATGAACTTTGCTGACGACTTAATCAATTTTCTTCAGTTAATCTTTATAAGCTATTACTGTATTCATTGACTTCTCGGGACATGCATTTTTAGCTTTGATATTATTGATTGCCAAACCCAGTAACTAAATTTAAATAGTAATTTATAATAAAAAAGTAGTATACCAGATTTTATAAATTTTTAAATTAATATTATATAATTTCGGTTGTGAAATTATAACATAAAGCTTTTGTCAAATTTCAGGTCTCTAGGCGACGGTCCATGTGCTCTTTTGTCCTACGATTATTACAAAATCATATCACCAAGTACATTGACCCATCAATGTTCTCAGTGTATACAATGCATATACTATTGTTTAAATGATCTCTTTTGGTAAATTTATAATTGAAAATAGTATTTAAAATTGATCATTTGAATTAAGTACAACCGATTTCAACTTCAAGCAAATGAGATGATAGTAATAATATCGGCTTTATCTATACTTGGTTCAGTTGGCCATAAGTGTTCACCGTGGAATTCATATGGTGAACTCTGTATGCCCAATTGAATAAGTATAGATTGATCACATAATTCACAAGCATACCGAATTAACACCATTTATTTTATTAACCTAGACTAGATATGTATTAAGCGATAGAATATTATTACCATCAATAAAATATAATTAAAATTATCTATTATTTTCCATTGTATACCAATATACTTATTATTCGTCAATATTAATTGTATTAATTTGGTTTAAACCGTTTAATGAATAATAGTTATTGAAATACATTCAATCCACTCTTGATACGTGGACATGTCTACATAAAATGAGTACAACAAAATAAATAATTTAATAATATGTATATTTTTATAACTTTTATAACAAACAAATAAACATAATTATAACAATTTTCTACACTTATTCTAGAACCTTTCATTTTGTTGTCGTAACATTTAACAGATAACATTTTAAAGGTACTCGAATAAATGCAGATCAACCATCAATTGCGAAGAAGGAAATAATTAACTTGTATTAGTTAACTGTATTATTATATTTTAGTTATTATTTAACCTCCATGAGAAGTTTAAATTACCTTTTAGTACTTTGTATACATTAATATATTTTAATAAATTTTGACGTAGAAATTGTTTAATGAATTATTATTCTTGTTATCAATATTTTTAAAATAACATTTTTACCCGTAATTTTATAGTTCTAGAATTTAAAATTACATTCATTTTATTTTACTATTGTTTTAACGTAAATTAAAGGAACCTACTTAGGGCACAAATTCATATAATCAATAAAAGACTTTAAGAAACGAATAAGATATTTGATCCACACACCTGTATAGATTGATTGTGTTTGGCCTAATATTTCAAATGCTTACCACTCTCATTTTACGCATGCCAATAGTATTGATGTGTTTTCAAGTTTTGTCATCAATAAATACAAGTGAAAAGTAAGGAAATGTATTCCTACATAAACATAATCATCGCATATGTCTAGTGTGTAATATTTCAACGCATTGACATAATTGAGACATTATTCAGGTACCTAGTTAAACGAATCAATTGTTACAAAAACATAATCTCTATGTGCTCTAAAGTATATTCAAATATTATTATTATTTAAAATTGGCTTTAAACTGATTCGAGTATTTAATTTTCAGGTTGTCAAATTTTAATCAAGTTAGTGAAATAAGTTAGAAGAAATAGGATTTGAACCATCATCTAGAAGAAAAATGTTTAATCGATTTTATGATTCAAGTATATAACATAATTATGTGCCTATATTTTTTAACACATTGATCTGTCTTTAAATTAATTTTGATTATAGGAGAACAGTACATTTATAAGTTAAAATCAAATGAATATTATTCGCTCATTGAAGTTGAAAGACTATTTCTTCCATCCTAGGCTTATAACAATACGACTTCAGTTGCATTGAGATGGCTTATCAATGTCCATGATATTATTTTAATGTAAATATAACATTTAAGGTATTTAGTGCACAAATTTATGTAAAATTTTGTACCATATTTGATCGAAAAATACTAGTATTAAGTCTGATAACGCATAAACACATATGTCTTTTGTTAAGTGTATAATCTTCACATATTATACACCTGTATTAATTGATATTTTTATCATAACTTAAATGAACTTGACAAATTAAAAGTCACTAAACCGTGCATAGTACTATGGAAAATGTCAAAAGTGTAATAGGAAATTAATTTTTTTGGTTTTAAAAAATATGAAAATAATTTTGTACAAAGATTTTGAGCAAATAAATAATATTATAGTTTACAATAAAATAAAATATTAAATACTCACTTATAATACTATTATAAACAAATAAACTTTAACTACCTACTTATACTTTTACTTTATAATATAAATACTCACAAAATGCATTTTTGTCTTTATTTTGTAATTCATTGAAATTTCTTCCCACGCGGTTCTTGTACCATTCCTATCTTTATAAAGTTCTAGTGATTTATCCCATAACACAGGTCTAGCTTCGACAAGAGAAATAAGTAATTCTGTGTCAATATCATCAATCATATTGACCATTGACGTACAAAACCACTTAATTAAAATGTATAATTATTAATGAAATATAATAATAAAAATGCTTTTTACAAATTACCACAAACGAATAGATGAACGGACGACAGACGAATAAAAATAGTCTATTGTGAATGCATTCGCGTGACGCGTAGTCACTCATCACGTACACCACTGCCCGACTGCCCACTGATAAAACAGCGACGACGGCACGGTTAGGATATTTCAGACGGCTGTTTTAAATCGTTCGTACGGAAAAACCCAGTCTCCGTCCAGTGTGAAAGCTTCAGTTAATTTTATCAGTTTACTATTAAATGCTCACGGAGAAAATCGTCACGTATGAAAGAGCCCTATGTATAAGTATAATGTATTTCAGAATGACACTAGATTTTTTCCGTGGTATTTAATATTTAAACAAAACCAGTTTTTATCGTTCACTGAAAATTCGAGATCGCCCAGACAGATTTCAATTAATGATAATTTTAAAGGATCAAATGTAAATATTTGGGTAGTACGTAGTTGCCATTGCCCCATTGCCGTTACAGGTATACTGCAGTGTACTTGGGGTCAAAAAGACACGCCAGACACGGGCAATTCAGATTTTAATTCAAACTTTGATCAGTTGGTAATAATTTTGAATACTTATCTATTCAGACGTCAATAGTAAAAATAGAATGAATCAAAGCTTCTTTAATTGCAAAAAATCAATGGAATATTTTAGCTTATCTTATGGAAAATTGGAAAGTGCGAACAAAACTTATTAAGGATATTAAATGAAATATTATCAAAGTTTTGATCTGGCTTTAAACTAATTTGAGTAATTAACTTTCAGGCTGTCAGATGTTAACCATGTGTAAGAAGTTAGAAGAAATAGAGAATGATTTGTAAACTATCATTAAGAAGAAAAATGTCTAATCAACAAAATTATTCAAGTATGTATACATAATATACATAATATATATATATATATATAATGTACTCATATTTTATTATGGTATTGATCTGTCTTTTAACTAATTTTAGGTATAGGTACACTAATGAGTTGTAAATCAACTGAAAGTTATTCGTTCCAATTATTGACTTCAGTTGGATCTTCTTCATACAACGGCTATGGTAATACGACTTCCGCTGATGAGATCACTTGTCAACGTCCATGAGAGCTTCTCAACATCAAAAAAGAACTTTGCTGACAATCTAAAAACAATTTTCTTCTGTTAGTCTTCACGATACATTACTGCATTCATTGACTTCTCGGGACATGCATCATTAACTTTGATATTATTAATATCTGAACCCAGCTACAAAATTTAAGTGTTAATTAATAATAAAAATATATCATACCAGATGTTATAAACTGTTTAATAAATATCATAATATAATTTTATAAAAATTCAGTTGTAAATTTATAACATAAAACTTTTGTCAAATTTCAGGTCTAGATGCGCCGGCCCATCTGCACTTTCGATTTACAATTGGTTTAAAATCATATCACCAAGAGCAATGACGCATCGACGTTCTCGGTGTATTCTATACATGTACTATTGTTGATTTGATCAATTTTGGTAAACTTTATAATCAAAAACAAGAAACCATAATTGAACAAATCAATAAAGTATAAGTCAATCTACAATTCCGTGCCACTGTCGAAGGATGGTACACAAATTTAGGACGTAAGACAAATATTAGATACATAGTATTAGTTATACTTCTTTGTAAATAGTCATATGAGTATACGACTCATGTAATCGTTGTGTTTGACTATGTTATTATAATATTGCTAAGGAAAGTTTTATATTTATAAACGTTTATGTCAATAATTGGCCGGTCCAATGTTACGGTTATAAAATAATGGGAATTTTCATTATATAATATTTATGCATACTTTTTACCAACGATTTGTAATAATATTAATTTGTCAGGTATCACCCGTAATATGTTAACATATCAGTAATTAGTAGAGCTATAAAGAAATGGTGGATAGTCTAATTCAGCAAAAGTTGTATACTACTTATAGATTTACTTATTTAATTTATTTTTGATTTTCAATAGATAATAGATCCTGCTGAATAATTTTATTTTATATAAGAACAACCAAACATTCAGCAAAACTTAAGCACTTAAGTAATTATTTATAAGTAGCGTTCGGAAATTATGCACTTATATTGTAAAAATATACATGGCCTTTTGCACGTATGCACATAAAATAATCGAAATAAGCACAAAAATATGATTTGTAATATAAATCTTGTTTTTATAATATTAATTTGTCAGTTATTACCTGTAATATGTAGAGCAATATATAAATGGTGAAAGGTCACAAATTGTATACAGTAGATTTATTTTATTTATTTATTCTTCATCTTCAAAAGATCCATTGTTATTTGACCTGTAAGTACTTTGCTGATGACTTAATCAACTTTCTTCTGTTAGTCTTCACGAGCTAAAGGTACTACTGCGTTCATTGACTTCTCGGGACATGCATTATTAGCTTTGATATTATTGATAGGTATCTGAACTTAACAACAAAATGTAAGTGTTCATTAATAATAAAAATAAATTATTTCAGATTTTACAAATTGTTAAATAAATATCATAATTATCATAATATAATTGTATAGGAACCCGGTTGTAAAATTATAACAGAAATCTTTTGTCGTATTTCAGGTCTCGAAGCAAAGGTCCATCTGCTCTTTAGTTCAACGCTAAAATCATTTCAAGTACACTGACGACTGACCTATCAACGTTCTCGGTGTAGGTATAATATGCATATACTACTGTTGAAGTTATCAATTTTGTTGAACTTTAAAATTAAAAATAAGTACTGGAAATTGATTACTTCAATAAGGTATAGATCACTAAACCGTTTCGTGCTACTTTCGAAGGATGGCACTGGTACACAAATGTAGGACGCGACTACGCAAGACAAATATTAGGTAGGTACATAGTATAAGTGTGTACTATTTATACTTATTTGAAATTAGTTATACGAGTATAAGACTCATATACTCGTTATTCGTGACTGTTATTATAATATTGCTAAGGAAAGTATCTAGTATAATATTAATAAACATTTATGTCAATATTTGGCCGGTTTTAAGTCATGGTTATAATACGATGGGGATTTTCTTCATATAATTTTTATGCAAACTTTTTACTGATGATTTGTAATATATAGTTTGTCTTAATAATATTAATTTATTCTGTATTCCCTATAATTTGTTAACATCTCATTTAGTAAATAGATAGAAATGTTACAAACACTAATTCATAAATATAAGCTATTGAGTTCATGTTCATCTTTATTGCTCAAATTTTAACCTTAACAATTAATGCACAAAAAAATAACTACTCAAAATATATAGCTAAATTTCTTTTATTTTTAAATAAAATGTAATTAAATAAAAAGTTTGGTTATTTTGAACAACATTAAATTAATATCCTATTGCAGATTTCGATACGACCCACGACAGTCCAGCTGTTCCTTCGTTCTGCACTTCATTGCGTATTTTCGTTTTGTTTTCTGTGTTCAAATTATAGTACTTCAATAGACAAATAGAAAATGTGTCATTTAGTGTAGACGCATCGACAAGCTCAGTAACACAATGGGACGTAGATCAATTGACATTTAAATAGCACAACCGATTTCACCTTCAATCAAATAAGATGTTTGTAACATTATTGGCATTATCAATATTTTATTCAGTTGGATATATTTTGTGTTCACCGTGGAATTTAAAAGGTACTCAGAATATAGACAATTAAATAAATACAGATTGATCACATGCATACTGAATTAACAACATTTATTTTATTAACCTAGTCTAAATATGTCCTAAATGATACAATATTGTTACCATGACTATAATATAATTAAAATTACTTATTGTTTTTCATTGTATACCAATATTCTTATTAACTGTAGATATTATTTGTACTTATTCGGTTCAAACCGTTAAATGAATTTAATGTATAAAGATTATTGAAAACACATTCAACCCACACTTGATATGTGGACATGGCTACATTAAATGAGTACTACAAAATAAATAATTTAATATTATGTATATTTTTATGAGTTTGATAACAAACAAATAAAATTAATTATAATGATTGTCTACGCTTGTTCTAAAAACTTTTATATTTGTTTTCGTAACATTTAACTGAAATCAGTATGAAAGTTTTTTAAAATTAGTGTAGATCAACCATCAGTTGTGAAAGAAGAGAATAATCTACTTGTATTAGTTAACTTTATTATTAAATATTAGTAATTAATTAACCTCCACCAGAAGTTTAAAATACCGTTTGGTACTTTGTCTACATTTATATCATTATAATATTGAAATAGAAATGGTATATGGAATCAATATTTTTCAAATAAAATTGTATACAAAAAATGTTATTGTTTTAGACATTCAAATTATTTTAAATTTAGTTTTCTTTTGTTTTAACGTATATTTAAGGTACTTACTTCGGGTGCGAATGTTTATAATTAATAACAGACTTCAAGAAACGAATAAAATATATGATTCATACACGTGCATAGAATGATTGTACCTTGCTGAATATTTAAAATACAGGTAACTATCATTAGACGCAAGCGTATAGTATTAATAAGCTATCCAATTTTTTTTATCGATAAGCACAAGTAATAAGTCTAGTATCATAAATTTAAACGTAGGTATCACCAACTGTATAATCATCGCATGTATTTATCTACCTACACTTCAATACATTGATATGTTTGACATGTTATTAAGGTACCTACCCAGTTTATCCAAAATCTGATATCCAACTATTCCATATTATATTCAAATATTATTAACGTTTTAATTTGACTTTCAACTAATTCGAATAATTTATTTTTAGGTTGTCAAGCGTTAACCAACCGAGTGAAATAAGTTAGAAGCTATGGGATGACATCTTTGAGAAGAAAAATGTATAATCAACAAAACTATTCAAGTATATTTATAATGTAATTATAATTATAATTATAATATAATTTATAATGTACTTATATTATTTTAAGGCATTGATCTTCCTTTAAACTAATTTTAAATATAGATACACTTATATGTTGTAAATACACTGAATGTTATTCATTCCAATTACTGAATTCAACTGATTATTTCCATACAACGGCTATAGTAGTACCTACTACTTCCGCTGATAAACTGACTTGTCAACGTCCATCAAATAGCTTCTCAACATCAAAAATGAACTTTGCTGACGATTTAATTAATTTCCTTCCTTTAGTCTTCACGAGCTATAACTGCATTCAGTGACTTCTTGGGACATCCATTATTATTGATATCTGAACACAGCTACAAAATTTAAATGCTGATTAATAATATAAATATATCATACTATATAAAAAAAGATGTTATTAACTGTTTACTAAATATCATAATAAAATTTTATAAAAATTCGGTTGTAAATTTATAACATAAAACTATGGTCAAATTTCAGGTCTAGATGCGCCAGTCCACCAGCACTTTCGATTTACGATTGGTTTAAAATCATATCACCAAGAGCAATGACGCATCGACGTTCTCGGTGTATTCTATGCATGTACTATTGTTGATTTGATCAATTTTGGTAAACTTTATAATCAAAAACAAGAACCCATAATTGAACAAATCAATAAAGTATAAGTCAATCTACAATTCCGTGCCACTGTCGAAGGATGGTACACAAATTTAGGACGTAAGACAAATATTAGATACATAGTATTAGTTATACTTCTTTGTAAATAGTCATATGAGTATATGACTCATGTATTAACACGTTATAACATAACATAACACGTTGTGTTTGACTATGTTATTATAATATTGCTAAGGAAAGTTTTATATTAATAAACGTTTATGTCAATAATTGGCCGGTCCAATGTTACGGTTATAAAATAATGGGAATTTTCATTATATAATATTTATGCATACTTTTTACCGATGATTTGTAATATAAATCTTGTCGTAATAATATTAATTTGTCAGATATCACCCGTAATATGTTAACATATCAGTAATTAGTAGAGCTATAAAGAAATGGTGGATAGTCTAATTCAGCAAAAGTTGTATACTACCTATAGATTTACTTATTTAATTTATTTTTGATTTTCAATAGATAATAGATCGTGCTGAATAATTTCATTTTATATAAGGACAACCAAACATTCAGCATAGCTTAAATATTTTAGTTATTATTTATAAGTAGCGTTCGGAAATTATGCACTCATATTGTAAAAATATACATGGCTTTTTGCACGTATGAACATAATATAACCAAAATTTGCATAAAAATATGCAATTAAATTATTTCATCAACTGCATATTTTTGAAAAGCAATTTTAAAAATTTGATTTATAAAATAACAAACCGGAATACATTACCGAAATAACTAAATAACTATACGCCATGGTACCAAGACATTACTGTTTGTCAGTAGCTTATTGCCAAAACCATATTACATTATGTTTTTCAATTATATAGGTGCTATATTGCGGTTCTAGGATATAAATTTCGTATGGGCATAGACTGATTTATAAATAAGTTATTGAGTTCAAAATAATGCTTAATGGTCAATTTTTTCGAAAATAATTAACTACTCGAAAATGTATGGGTAAGTTTTATTTTTTTCTTTAAATAGAATGTAATTAAACGTATAATCTAATCTAAGCATAAACTATGCTCTTTTATTATTTATTAAAAAAAAAATATAATTATACATATAATATATCGTATTCAATTTGAAATTACAATCGTTTACTTTTCATTTTTCCAAATACTTCTAGAACCGGAGTTGGATCTGTTCTACAAATAATTATGAACTGCCCATACTGTTATACTGCCCGTATAGAAGAACCGCCACTGCATAGGTATGTAGTGTCAATTAACAAATAATTAAAGATATAAATCGTTTAATGATCAGGTATACCTGATATATTAACTAATGCATGATACTGAAAAAGAATGTTAACTTGAAGATAACTTGACTTCACAGTTCACGTATACAAATGGATAAATTACTTAAAATTACAATTTTTGTTTTATTTATGTTTTAATGATCAACCCGCGGCAACTTAGGCCATTGGATGTAAGGTTGGATTTATAGATTTGGGGATCTGTAGGTTGGAACACGTATATGTATGTATATGTGGCATGATGGTTTCGTCGCTAAACACTCGGATGGTCACCTATAACGACGCCGGATGGTGCTTAACCGCAGCTTTACCCAATGGATGCGGTTAACCGCTCCGCCACGCCATAACACAATTAAATTACAATTAAATTGTCAACATTTGTCAAATATATGCAATTTGCCTAAATGACAGCATAATATAAAAAAATATGAATTAAAAATTTTTGTATTTCAGTCCCTTATGTCTTAAAACAAGTTTATTTCTTACTTAATAATTCTACATTCATTATTTAAGAAAAATATTTAATAAAATTATTAAGTTCTGAACTTCTATCTGCTGAATTTAAGTGTTAATTTGCAATTATAATGATTTTATAAGCAATTCAACAATCAAATCATTATTACTGTAATTTGTAATACAATGTTATAAAAGTTTGATTATTTTGAACAACATTAAATTAATATCTTATTATTCCTATTGCAGATTTCGATACGACCCGCGACAGTCCAGCTGTTCCTTGGGTCTGCACTTCATTGTGTATTTTCGTAATTCGTCTTGTTTTCTGTGTTCAAATTATAATACTTCAGCAGACAAATAGGAAATATGTCATTTAGTGTAGACGCATCGACAAGCTCAGTAACACAATGGGACGTAGATCAATTGACATTTAAATAGCACAACCGATTTCACCTTCAATCAAATAAGATGTTTGTAACATTATTGGCATTATCAATATTTTATTCAGTTGGATATATTTTGTGTTCACCGTGGAATTTAAAAGGTACACAGAATATAGACAATTAAATAAGTACAGATTGATCACATGCATACTAAATTAACAACATTTATTTTATTAACCTAGGCTAAATATGTCCTAAATGATACAATATTATTACCATCAATAAAATATAATTAAAATTACTTATTATTTTTCACTGTATACCAATATTCTTATTAACTGTCGATATTATTTGTACTTATTCGGTTCAAACCGTTAAATGAATTTAATGTATAATGATTATTAAAAACACATTCAACCCACTCCTGAAATGTAGACCTGTTGTCATTGGTGCAGAACATTCAGAACTCTTGTACTTATTATAGTTATACATATGTCTAAGTGTAAATATGTAATTCTTGCCAAGTCCAATCGTCATTAATAGTGGAGACGAATGCGTCAAATTGTAAGAAGTTAAGATTTTCAATAGTATTACAAACTTTCCACTTGGAAATACTTATTTCTATAACTCTATTGTATTTTGTGTACATTTATTTTAAATTTTTTTTTTTTTTGGCAAATATATTTTTGGTTATTGTTATTTAATTGATATTATTTTGCTGTACTTATTAATAATATTAATTTTTGTGTATATCAATGTTTAACTTATATTATTTCTAACTGAATAATGTTAATTCTAATGCAACAAGCCTATACGAGTACAAACATGTTTGTGATTGTTTTTTGTGCACACAAAAATAATGTTACCTATAGATTATGTATTATTAACATTGTATTTGATATAGATTTAAATATTAAACATTACTTAATACTAAATGGTTATTTTCAGTAAATAAAAATGTTTAGTTTTTTGTGAATTTTTGTTTTAATTACTTTGAATAATATTTACTGCACAATGCACATCAGCCATTGCAGTGGGTTTTCTTTTAAATCTTTTAGTATAATTGATAACAGTTCATTAATTTTTTTAAAATGTCATCATTCTGTATTTGAAACATGTCATACAATTTCTGTTTGTCATAGATTTTTAAACTATTTTCTAAAACCAATAGTACTGGTTCTTATGAACCAAGCTGGTACATGTTTTCAAGATACTATTGATGGGGAAGGTATTAAAATGATCAGAATGGAAAAATGACAAATAAATTAATCAATCAGAATTTTTTCAACAGAAATAAAACCAATAGTTTCATTTTAGTTGATTTCAACCAGTCCAATGAATACTTTGTTCACTACATAATATATAATAAACCAGATTATTAAAATCTTTAAAACTTGACAACACAAAATAATATAAAGATAATGTAACTGTTTTAATTTATAACATTAATGTTATTAATATTTTAATGTTATATAATATCAAATGGTTTAGGATTAGTTTACATAATGAAACACAATCTATTTTAAAGTATTTAAAGTAAAAAATATATTTTAGATGCATAATGCAGTTAGTTGAAGTATAAAAACAAAAGACAATTAATTTTCAGAACTCGTGTCATTTTTGTAGATTGTACACAGTACATATACAATAAATTGAAAAATAAAAATAAATTTTTAGCTCGAATACAAAGTATCAAGCTTATCAGTCATTGAGCCGAAATATTATTTTGTTTAAACTAATAATAAAGTTATAAAAACATACAAATAATAATAAAATATCTTTAAAAAAAGTTTATAAATATTAAAATAATAAAAAAAAAAAAAAACATCTTTAGACAACAAGATAAAAAAACATAATGTCTACATATAATAATAATAATAATACACCTATGATTATTTCAATAATGTGTGTTATTTGAATGTACACTACATTATTTACATATTCAAACATTTACGCAGACTTACACACAAATTTTATGACTAGCATTTAGGATAATAGTCAGCGCAAGATATTGTTCACAGGTTAAAGTCTAATCACAAAGAAAAATTGTTATACAATAGTATAAAATAATCCCAAAATATATAAAAGAAAACAAACACAAAAATAAACAAATAATTTAATTTTTTTTTTTTTAATTTCTTAAGTTTTATGGCTTAGGGTGAAGGCGAATGTGGCCAAGCTATTTTTGCATCAATTCTTTTGTACGCAAACAGACAATGACTGCCACAAGCCGTCGTGGAACTCTTAATATCTTGCGGACAGTCAGTTTCAGACAACAAGAATTCTAGAAACAGTTATAACGAATATTAGTAATTTGATTACAAACATGTTTTTAAAAAATAGTGATTACCTTGGCCATCAATCAACTTGAATAATGAGTAGTCTTGTGGGTTGGTTATGCGCAGTTTGTGTGCAATAATTTTACATACGTCACGTGTAGTCATGTGTGGTCTGACAGGTAATGTCTTGGTCAAAAGCGAGCCGTTTGTTTCATCAGGTACGACTACTTTAAGTACGGATTTGAGTTCGTTTAATGGATCATAACTCAACTGCTTAAAAAAAAAATAAAACAATGAATTTTACACCCTCAAGTTTAACGCCCTGTAAAAATAGCGGAATAACATACTGTATTGTCAGAACCTAAGGTTTTTACACCATTAGCTGAACTGGCTTCCATGGAAGATTTGTAGCTCTTCAACACATGTACGGCTCCGCACAGAGCAGTCAGATAGTATCCTCCCTCACCGGGTATCAGTGACGGATGCAACAAACCCCACATGTACTCAGCCTCCAGTTCGGCTGTAAGAACGTTGCATTGAACAAGCACCCATACTAACAGAGGCAAGAAGTCATCAGCACCTAGACATGCGTCTGCGCTTCGGTTTTGCATTTTAACCTAAGGGAATAGAAGATGAGTACAACTGTAGCACGTAAATGTTTTTATTTTGTCTTACAGCGTTGAAAATTAGAGCAATAGCTGACAGTAGATGTTCTAATTTTTCCAATGGCAAGAATGCATCTTGAAGACGTTTGAAACATTCTGATATTTTCTTCAAATCATTATCATTTGGCGGTATCAAATTTTCCTATAATCATATAAGAATTTAACTTACAAATATGAATTACTAGTATTATTCCTAATTGAGTTTTAAGTGTTATCGATTTTCATTGTAATTACAGTAACAAAAATACATCAGATAAGTTTTAAAAATTATATACATTTTGAAATGGTATAAACAAGAAATTAATAATAATAATATAAAAAAAAAAAACAATGATAAAAATCTGGTGTGTTGACAGTTATGAAATATTAATGAGGGTTCAAAATTATGATTCCTAGATATTTCACTGTGATATTGATTCAGATAATTTATATAATATTATTGCTAAGACAATTTAGTTTTATTCCAATTCAATTTATTAAGTATATTGATACTATAATAATTTCGAAGGAAAAATATAGGATTTGTTAATGTGTTTACCATGAAGTTTTTCACTAATAATGTTTAAAATAAAATATTAGTATCATATAATATTATTGAAATAATAGATTATTAAAAAAAAGGAATTCAAGAGGGTTGTTTACTCCTCTGTAGTACGCTATACGATGGATGTTTTCAGAATTCTTATGGTGAAACGTTGGAACTAAAATACTGTGGCAGTGAATTAATAGTGCCGGTTACGCGTCATTACTCCTTGCATATGCATGCCAAGCAACACAATACACACGTGAAGTTGAAGTAGTCGGGCGGCTAGTGCCAATGTCATTTTTCCCTCAAAATGCACTCTACGGAAATAGTGATCCTGCCCCGTAGAGTTAACTAAATTTGATTTGTTATATTAATAGAGAGAAACATTCTAAAAGTCGCATTTAACTCCCTTTTTTCAATATTTTCTATTAAACATTTGTAATAAGTTTTTAAAAAGAGTAAATTTTACGTAAATACACACTATACGTGACTTCGTAGGATACGTTTCGCGGCGAAGGGCTAAATGCTGTATGTCTACAGTTATAACCCATTGATCCCTATACCATTTCTAGTGCTTCATACAATTACTGCTGAGTATTCGTTTAATAATACGTAATTTGATTTATTTATGGTTTGTACAACTCTGTTCCTCGGAGCATCAACAGTGTGGGCTACACTATTGGTCGATAGTGAATTATAAAATAAATCAATTTTTCTTTAAATGTTACTGTGAATTTATGTTGCGATTTAGTAACTTTTAATGTGGGCGATTATTTCAAACTTTTCGGTCAAACGTTCAAGGAGACGTTTTTTAAGCTTCGCTGCGGGAGAGGTATAAAGGTACCATTTCGCCACTCCCTCCCTCCCCCCCTCCTTACACAACTTCAAGCCCTGGCTAAACGTAACTGTACGGGTTCTACAACGTACTCGGACCGCGAAGTCTTGGATGCTCTTCGACTTGGCGTAGTGTATGTTTTCCACCATGGACGGTACGGAGCCGTTGTTGACGTACTCGTCCACCAGAAGGCTGTAGATGTGCTCCCGCAGTTCCTTGAGCACCAGCCGGTTCATCACGCCTTCCAGGATCACGTCGAGGTTCAGGAACTCGGTGGGCTTCAACTGCGGATCAGAAAACGCGCGTGCGCGGAATTAGAGAAACGCTTATCGCATAAACCACCGTTGACATGTGCGCGGCAGGCCTACCGAAGACGGTAGACAATTTCAGCGGACCCCAAGAGGTGTACCCCCGCAATAATTTGTCGCGACAATTTCAGCGTTCGACAGTAATATTGTTCAGCGCAGACATATTTCAGCACACACAATACAGCGGCCGTACGACATGCGTCGCGCCAACGCAAAACGGTATGAACGTTTAAAATGTAAAATGCTTTGGTCCAATTCCAACTCGATTTCACGCATGATTACTAACTGTTATTGTCGCAGCAACGCCAGTCGTATGACCAAAAGTTAATCAATTTATGGAAACATTTTAAAATGCAGAATTACTATAGCACATTGTACTACACTGGTTAATGCTTTGCCGACGGTACATTCTCATCGTGTTCCTATTTATTTCACCAATAAAATTATACACGAATATAAGATACATATAGAACAGTTAGAAAACTTTAAGGACCTAGGTGTAATTTTTGATTCAAAATTAAATTTCTCAGCCCATACTGAAATAATAAAAAATAAAGCAATGCGCAACTTAGGTTTTATTAAGCGAAATTGTGAATCATTCAAAGATCCCTTATCTCTAAAAATTTTATTCTGTGCCCTTGTTCGCTCTAACCTGGAATATCGTCCGTTAATTTGGACTAACAATACTTCAAAGCAGATTGATGCCATTGAATCAGTTCAAAATAACTTTCTGCAATTTATCTCCTTTAATTTTAAGATTTATAGACCTCCTCATGGTTCGTATGATTCTGTTTTAAAATTTATCAATCTTTCTACACTAAAATATAGGCGCACTTTATTACTATCCAAACTCTTACAAAATTTACTTATAGGGAATATTGATTGTCCAGAGCTCCTTTCCCTTATTCGCTTTTAAATCAACTTCCTTACCACAAGAAATAGTGATCTATTCTATCCCATCCCTTATAAAACAAACTATATGATAAACTGTCCCTCTAATATCTTGATGGCTGTGGGTAATTCTATAACTTTTGATTTTGTTTAGCATGTCTCATTTTTACACTTTGTTGATATCTTAATTATAAGTTCAATTCAACTTACATTTTATTTATAATTTAGTTTGAATCTTATTGTTTTTATGTTATCCTGCTGTCTGACTGTATAAACTATATAGACTGTATGAGTTCACATTACATTTAATCAACATCGTGCTACCTTTACCTTTATATTATAATGTTATAGGACCTAGGTCCGTTTATATGAATAAATAAATATAATTCAATATCAGTATACTGATTTCATATGGTCGGTTACTATACGTCATATTTTAACGACCGGACGAAAAAAAAGCCTATATGTTATATACTATGTACAATGTTCCGCTATTCAAAATTGTCGTGACAAAAATTATGGAGAACTTCAAATATACGAGTATATACTTTCATGGAACAAAACAGTACGAAATATGAGTAGACGTCTTGTATTTGGTAATTCCATTTCAATTATATAGTATTAAAATTATTAATTTTATTTAATATAAAATGTATTTAATTTTACACTCAATGTCATGTTCACTAAAATTGTCATATAAAATGGCCGCGCTTAAATGTCACCGGTAGAGCCCCGATGAGATGATCCTAAAACGGGAACGGGGACAAAGGGGAAATGGAAAACAATCGTGTACCTGGCTCCGCTCCCTCTCCACCACCTTCTGGAACTCCTTCTCGCCGTGTTTGAGCAAATAGTTTTTCATGCCCGACATGAATTGCCGCACGTTTCGCATTACCACCGACGGGTTGGTCTCCTTGGACTCGACCGTGCAACACACGAAGTTGTCGATGGACCGTGCGAACACAGTGGACTTGTCTGCGGCCAGCTGCAGCGCGTACTCCCGCGTTGAAGAACCCGTGCCGGTTTGGGCCATCAAGCGGCTGCGTGCCAACGCTTGGATCCGTGGGGCTGCTACAAAATATCGCAAACACCACAGTTAATAATTTATATCGTAGTATAACCATCAAATTATGAAAAATATTACAATACAAACAGTAACGAGAAAGAATATATTGATTTAAGTATAGGTAATTTGTGTATTTATTCGGTAAAGAGATGCAAAATTGTTTACACCGTGAATCGTGGTCTCATAATTAATATAAAAAATAAAATACCTAATACATAATAAGTAATTTCATTGTTTGCAGACCGTTAACGTGTTCATTTGCGTGCGATCTTGGACCACACGTGCCACTCGTAGTATTTCGTCTGTGACTACGTCGGGACGTAAAGAATATTTTTATTTTTGAGAATTTTCATACGAAATATAAGACCCTCGATCCATCGCGATACAAGTCGTCAGAGAAATTCGCTAATCAAATAGTAATCGACGCAGATTCATAATTATAATTTACTTCCATTATTTTACTACTACTGGTCGTTTTAATAAAAAGAGCTACATTGGATTTAAGCAATTACAGCGAGATTTAGCCAAATATTTTAGAACTCTCAAATATACTATGATATAATATATAATACATATTATTTCTACAACATAAACTTGAATATGTTTTGCTTGAAACATTCGTAATGTTAGCAAGTACAAAATATAGTATATAAGATGGAAATGTGTATGCACTACAATCGTGAACACTAAAACAACTGAACCTACTGAACGAGAGTAGGTACTGTACGTCAAAAATGCTTTTTTCATAAATACGGTTAATAAATCCGAATAAAAAAAATGAGATATTGTTTACTGATGACATCGTTACGGACGATTGATTTTTATTTGCAATTCCTTACCATAAAATAATAACATATTTTAATATTATTTTGAATATTGACATAGGTACTGAAAAAATACGATCATTGCTGCCGACAATAACGAGTAGACCTTCTTGAAAGTAGAATACATTATATTACAGACTACCTATATTCACAATATACCCGTGATATTATTAAATTCTGCTACGATAGTCGGCAGTCGCCCACGTACAACCTTGTTTCACGGCATATTAATAGTAATTACTTCGGTAAAAATAATAGCGTCCGCCGTTTTGATATTGTGCGCAATAAATGAAAAAATAAAAAAATATTGCACACTTTGTATTCACATTGTAACTACTTATCGATCCTGCAGCAACGCAATAATCCGTGAACAAAAAACCAGAGCAAAAACTACAAACGGCCGACTGACTATATTATTTCAAAGCTGTTTTTTAGATATTCTTATACATCTGCACTTCGGGAACAATTTTTTGCTATATTCATTAGGCAATCAAACACAATAACAAGTGGTTTTTAAATATTTTTCATATACATAGACCACGGTTCAAGTTTTAAAAATATGATCCGATGTTGCATCGTGTAAACCGATTTTTTGGTAGAATAATTATTATAAGTTCCTCCTCCGAGACTCATACGAACGATGGTAATAATAATAATTGTGGTAAAACGGCATAAGCAAAAAATACTTTTCACTGTATTATTATTACGAGGAAAGCTGATAAATATTGTCAAAACTATTTTGGGAATCAAAATCATCGAGTTGTTGGATAGACTGCCGTGTAATAAAATACGAAATAAGTTCACCGTGGGAATAAATATACAAGTAAATAGGTGAAAAAGCGTATTCCGACGATGACGGTTGATAGGTGTTTGTTTATGAGCTCCGAAAACGTCCAACCCCGCCAATCAATGATTGCGCATCGAACACAAACAATCTAACGAGTTGGTTAAATATTATTACAGTCGGTAGCGTATTATAATTCGACTTCATCTTTTGATTTTACATACCTACAACGGGTGGCAACAACTATCTGGTGTTCATGCTCATTATTTTCCGATAGAGTAATGACCATTCTTTTTGTTATAACAATATACTATAATAATTTAGTCTAAAAAATGATGGCCAGTATGCAATGTTATAAATAATGATTAAAAAAAAAAAAAAACAGAATTCTATGACAATAAGATTAAATCAATTGGTAATAAAAGTGAATTGTACCGAAGTAAATGAATAATAGTTTAAAATTATGTATGAAAAATTAAAATTTTAAAATGTTTTAAAATGCTTAAAAAATTTCAATACTATTCATAAAAATATATACTTAATTTATTTTCTTTAATTGAAGTAGGTGTTTAAATATATGATTTATATTTTTTAAAATCAGAAATATTTACAAGAGATATTTTTAATAATATAGACAACATTGATTTGAAAATTTCATATAATGAATCATGTGGTTTTTTCGGAAAATATTTATTTTATTATCATAAAGTGTTATAACTTGTATAGAATTTTACTACCTAAAAGCATAAGTGATAAGTATAATTTAAAAAAGGTGAATAACTCTAATAATTAGTGTAATGTTATCTTATTTGCAAAAGTATGAATTAATTTTATCAATTGTCCGGTTTTTAGTAAAGAATCGGTATGGAAAAACATTGATAGTAATTATTTTATGAGAATAAATTATTTATAACTATCCTGCAATCAATAAACAATTATAAGAATTCAAACCTTATAGTCTATGCAGAACATTTTAATAATATTTAATGACTAATATTTTATTGTAAAATGTTCATCGATCTTACCTAAAAGAGGATCCAATCGTTCGGAGAAGCTTTTGTTACGATTAACTGGCTTTAAATGGGCTTGGTTTTGATCTTTATTTGCAACAGGTAACAAATGTTCCCACTTTGAACTGTCCCATGGTTCTGAGAACTCAGTCTATAATGTAAATAAAAACAATTTAACTTATACACAAGGAAAAGTTAAAAACATTTATATATAAGTTTTTTATTTACCCTAGCATCCTCGTCACTATTCTGAGACAAGAGAGACAGATTACTGAAACCAGTTAAGTTCAAGGTATTGTTGTTCACGCTATCAGTAGGTTGATCAGGTTGTTCAGTATTGGTATTGCAAGTTGTTGAACAGGGTTCTTTGACATATAAGCTCAAATGCGGTAACCTGAAATAACAAAAATAATAAATTATTAATGGTCATAAAGTCATCTCATAATTAGGTAAACGTATGTATATTATGAATTTAAATAATTTACCTTTGTAAAATAATTTCTTGTATAGTAGGACCTTTACGTTCAGGAGATTCTTTTAAACAATCTTTAGGTGGTTGCTCGATATTTGCTTGGCCATTATTATCTAATGAATTGGCATTTTCATTTTCATTGCCAATAAACTCCCAACTAGAATCTACTGCCCACGAACCCTCCAGTCCACGTTTAGGAAGTCCAATACGAGGGGTTTCTACTGGTTTACCAGTCTTTAGGAGTTCCCTTCGCGAACCTCTTAACAATGGTATGTTGTCCACAGAAGATGAAAATGCTTGATTGGTAGAGTAATTACCATTAGGTGATAACAGCTCTTCTTTAGAATCAATTCGAGGTAATTGGCTACATCCAACTAGCGCTGGCCACTGATGAAGAAAACTTGGTTCTGAATGGCGGTTACGGAAATTATTTGTTGAAGATTTGGGTTTGCGTCTCAGGAAAGCTGCCTGTGAAATCAAAGAGCATTAGTCATAACTCATAAGTGTACTTAATACTAACAGTTAAGAAAGTTTACTTGTTTTATGGCATCAGCTGGTTCAGCGTAGAAAGGACTGCCTTGCTTGGCTTCAGAAATATCTTCTTCTGAAGCTGGTGATTTTGCCTCGGGTGAGCCAGGTGATAACAGACTGGTTGTACTGTCAGTTATTGATGGGAGATCGTTATTTTGGTTCTGTGGTAAAACAAGTCCTAATGTATTTTTAGTAATGGTTTGATTACTAGTGGTTTGTTCTAGTATGTCAGGTGGCATCTCAGGGGATAATTCTGGAGCATTTTTCATATAAGTACCGCTATTGTTTTGAGAAGATGAAGGAGTTTTAAATGTAGATAAAGATGAATCTGGGCCCCAAACATCTTCATAATCACTGACTTTGTCAGCAAAGTTACTTCTATGATAAATATTTGGGGTTTCAAGTATATCACTTTCTCTATAATGTCTAGACTGTTTGATTCTATTTCTTTTAGTGTGACGACCAGAACGTAACACACCACCTGTGTCTGAGATTGGAGACATAATTTCAGATCCAGGGGGACTTTTGATGACTGGCATGATTTCACTATCATCAGTTGATTTCGCCATTTGTCCACAAGATACTTGAATAAGTGGCGAAGGAGGTGTTTCTTTGTGAAGACTAAACGTAACAGTTGTTGTCACAGTAAAGTTTTGTTGGCCTGCTACAGGTTTAGCCCAACGAGGAGGAGGTGGTGGAGGTGTTTTTGCTGTATGAGATGAGGTTACAATATCTGTAGATAATGGGCTGTTGGAAGATTTAAGGTTTAATGTATTGGGAGGTGTAGGTCTTGTTCGACCACTCACAAGGCTCATTGGTGGTGACAAATTATCTGAGGAAGTCGGCGTACCTAAAAGTATATATTATGTCATTAATAAGTGATAACTAATTAGATTCGAGTGTAAAATAAATATACCTTCTTTTGAAGAACTTTTGAAAGTTGTTAAAAATCCATTGGTTTGTTGTGCACTTTCCATTGGACTAGTTGATAATTCTTCTATAGACAATTGATTATCCGTAAAAGCAGATTCTTGATTGTTGTTGCCTGCAAATAATGAAAAGAAAAAAATTGTAATTATTAGTTTATTAGGTTTGTACAAATAGTTTAATATACTTGTATAGTTTATAATTATATATTGAAGTATAGTTTTATCACACTATTTAATTATCAAAAGGACATATATAAAATAATGGAAAAATACAATAAATTTAATATGGTATAATATAGGTTTAAGTCTCACCACTACTAAAACTACTAAGGCTACTCGATTGGCTGTTGGCAGCACTACTAGGAATAGAGGTATTCAATGTTCTCTTTGTAGGTTCTTCATTTGGCGATATTTCTAATGTTGGGGAGGACCTTGAACTGGCCATAGGATACCTCCAAAATTCTATTAAACATAATTTAATCAATAATAAAAATAACGAAATAATAATTAAGTCAAAATTAACCTTGTCCGAGTAATGCCAAGGAAGAGAGTTGTTGTCGGTTTTTAGCTTCTTGTATAGCTTTGGGTAACATAAGCTGTACAGGTAATTCGTCGCTAAAAATTTTTTAAAGAAAAAAAACAATAAGCACAAGAAGAATATATCAACGATTTTATTAAAATCTCACCAGCACTGTGCATAATGAGCAATTAACATGGGGATGCTGTCAAATTTATTGTCTGAACTTTCCAGAGCTAATCTGTTATCGGATGTAGCTTGAATGAGATAATGTTCAATGTACGGACCTTTGCCACTGGGTAAGCGAACGGATATGGCCATGGTGCCCGTCTGACTGGACTGTCTTACAACAAAGTTCTGAAAAATTAAAAAATCCAAATAAATAGGTACACTTTTGTTGCTGTAAGTAATAACTAATAACGTAATAATGCGTACCTAAGAAATAATATCAACAACAATTGATTAATGAATTAACAACAATAACGTTTGATGTACTCACCCCATCGTCTTTGCCTTGTAATAAGTGAAAAGCGCCAGCCCGTTGAATTCCGGGCAGAAACCATATCGGATGACTGCGTATGAGACGTTCCAGTAATCCAATATCACAACTAGCCGCGTCCCCTGAACCAGACCTTATGGATTCACTACTGGTTTCGTAGTCATCTTCGTCCTGTGGTTAACATACAATTTATTTTTCAGTATGATGAACAGTACAATGAAAGCAACAAAACTGGTTATAATTAATATGGGCTACGAGATGTTAATAAAACGTGTAAGGGTTTCATAATAAAAATAAAATAATAATAATAATAGAAAAAAAATGTGATTATTAAACTATACACGTAAGTAATGTAAATAAAGGAAAATTCCTGAGACTCTTAAGGGTTGTTTCATTCATTAATTTCTATTGTTTTTTTCTGTCTTAGGGTTCATTAATATAAATGACCGACCTCCTGTCTTCGGCAATTAGTGAAACGTAATAAAATGCAAAACGAGATTTTCCTTTCCTCCATAAACGCGAATAATAGTTATAATAATCAAAAAATGTATACAGAACGTTCTTTGAAATTTGAATAATATTTTCAAATAAACATTTAAAATTAAATATTTTGTTTAAAACCGAAATGTAATACACACAAAGTAGTTGGCGCCAAGTTCATATAGGCTCTCTTTTCATTTAGTTAAGGTCGGCGGTCTAATAATAGAGAATCGCGTCAATATATAGTAAAGGACTAAAACGTGTGACATCACCATCCAATTACTATTCTGGTTTTATTTTTAATTTTACGTGTACACATTATTATTATATCCGGTCAGCCGAGTCGGCCAAAAGAATTTCAAAGAACGAAGTTTCGCGTTAAATATTTCATAGTAATATATGAATATTAAAACAGTATATATTTACTGGTAAAATTCAAATAGAAATTTTATTGAGAGATAAAATCAAATTAGTTAAATACAAACATCTTTTGTTCTCGTCGTTCACTATATTAATATTATATATTGTATTCTGCGTTTGAACGTTTTCAAATCACGTAAAAGAAAAATAATGAATCGTCAGACTGTTTCGTGTACAAATCTAAAACGGTAGGTGAATTCAAACATCGCAAAATAACTATACAGTTGTTAATTTTTGTGAAATATAAATAAATAATAGGAACACAAAAGTAAAATTAAGATGATATAATGTAAGCTTGTTTTAGACGGTGACGACACGTTTATTTGTTCCCCGTAACTGTTTGATGACAAATAACTATTATGAATTTTTCTCTTCGCTATACTCAAACTGAACTGAGGAATAATTAATGTTACGTAGATGTAAATATCGTTATTATTATAATACAGAACGTTCATTTACGCGTAAGAGTTAACAAAACTATAATAACAAGAAACAATTTTTACATCCCATATCCTCGTGCATATTTCGATAGGTACCATTAGAATTTTTCCCTACCTATTTCGCTATGCCCTCGATTATCGAACAAAAAAATCATAAATTATGATGTTTATAAATATATAATATAGATGTGTTGGCTTCAACAAAAAATGTCAACGATGTCATAACTGAGTTCACTGAGCTCAACAGCCGTAAGATAAAATGTTGACTTAAAAAAAATGTATTAAATATAAATTAAAAATACAATATTATTATTAAAATGCTAATGAACCTTGATTTTTAATAATTTACGGTATACATTGTATTATTGGAAATTTTATAAAGGACCCGGGAGAACATTTAGTACAGGGGCCCAGAATTTGATGTGGGGGTCTTGGGTACGACGTATTTCACCCGACATTCGAACGAATAAGTGTTTGTTGCTGAGACGGTATTGGCGGTTAAAACGCGCAGAATTCAATTAAAACCTATAAAATCGCGGTTCGACGATGCAATTCGTTCCCGGGTAAAAGGGACGGTAGCTTAATTGTGCTTGGCAAACAATACCGTACGCGTACAGTACAGGGGGTGGAGGATTTGTCTGCCGATTGGATTTGGCGTCTGGTCAGGATCCACTTGATTAAAGAAGCCCTGTAACGACCCTCTCTCGTCCGCACAGGTGTGCACAAGCACAATATACACACACACATACACATACACACACACAAGATACTGCAAGGACTATATGAGCACATTAAGACTCTCCAGAGTTTATCGAAGCGGTGGCATTGGGCGGACGGGCGAGCGGAAACCATCCCAGCGAGTAACTTTCTCCTGCATCATTCTCGAGCCTACCGCATTCACACGGGTTTTCAATTAGCGTATATAAAACTTTTGCCAACTCCGTACAGGTACGTACATATTTTTCGTCGCGTGTTGATTAAGAGCCGCCCGCCGCGCGGCGAAAAATAAATTAAATAATACATTTTGTGTACGAGAAATGACGGTTATACGCTGTTCAATGGACTGAAATCAGCGAGGCGGTGGGGGGGAGGGAGGTTGAATACATCGAAAATGAATGCAAATCGCATCAACACCGCACGAGCCGGAAGAAGCACCGATGAAACGTTTGACAACGCGCACTTCCGGGTCGTACATATACATAAGTGTTGGTAGTTATATACTACATACAGGTATCAAAACAAAATATGAACTAGGTTTACTCAAAGTCGAAAAGATGAAACGATAATCTATACCAAATCTCGCCAATCGTGTGCGCTTGTTTGCGTGCGTTAATCTGCTGCGAAACTGTTGACGCCGCCGCAGCTAGACACGAAGGGCGCGATCGCTCAGGACATGAATGTAATATCTATATTCATGGACGCGAAGCCGGCGCGTCGATTGAAAAACGCGTATTGTAATGAGTACGTGCATATAATTACGACGGGAGAGGAAAAAACACATCAATAGAAAACACAAACACCATCATATATACGCTGCACCGTGTTGTATATTCGATTTTTTTCACACTCGTCGGTACGCGACTTATTTTGTATATACATAATATATACGCAGAGCGCATTATTATTTCATTGAAATCGTTGAATAAACAATTAAAAACGATGGGCGAGTGCCGCTGTTTCGGCGCCGAAATTTAACCGACGTCGAAAAGATCACACACGTCGCCGGGCGTATAGTGTGACAGTCGTCCGTCTTTGTGTGCATCACGTTTATCATTGTATACAATATATGTAATATAATGTAGTTGTTATTGTTGTTATAAACCGCACTCGACCGCGGGTTCATCGCTTCGGGTAGTGCACAATACACCGTATTATATTCGTATATAATAATATCGTGTGTGCGTACCGTCATACTCGTATAATCATATGTTTGATTGTCTCATCCAAAACAAATCGTCAAAAGTAAAAAATAATCGATTAATTGAAGATTGTCATCAAGAAAGACTTGCGTAAGCTCATTTGTAAAAAAAAAAAAAAACTTAAAAAAAATCGGTATTGGAGAAGGAGTTATTTTTTCATAACTAATTCACAGAGGGGGCAATAATAATAGTTATAATAATATGATTTTATTTTATTTTAAGACTATAAATAATACTACGAAACTATACAAGTTATAATAATATTAAAACATCGGTTAGTTAATTAATATTCAATTAATCGATGTAACAATCGATTAATCGAAATATTCAAACAGCAATTACAATATATAATGTAATATTATAATAATATGCGGTGTCGATCCATGCCCGATGGCACTGCAAAACCCACGAACCTAATTAACGAAGCGCGGCATAAATAATAATATACATAATAGCATTTATCGAATTCTTATACAAACCGGTTGACAGGTTTAACGGTTATTAAATCAGCATTCAATTCATTACGCTTAACGATTTCTTTATTTATCATTTTAACAGATCCCACGTCATTCATTTCCCGTAAAAATGCAGTTTCTTAAATAATACACTATGCGCATAACACATCGGATAATCAGTATAAGAGAGGTTATAGTGCGAATAAACCCAATTTTTCTGTCAAAACGCCTTTGGTTAATTTTTGTTTTTATTTTTTGGTTCTTTTTAAAATTTGAACCGTCGAAAACTACCAGCTGTGCTTTTCGATGATGAGCACGAGCTTCCAGAGGACCGCGAGATGCGTGCGCGTACCTATCGATTTTTGTACACGACGAGACTATATATGCGTGGAATAAAAAAAATAATTAATACTCCCGACGCGTTTACCTCCTAACTTGGGAGCAGTGTGTAAAATTACCGCTAGAATATCATGATATCGTTGTAGTTATCTGAAACTCGAAATCTCGTGTAACGTTTAGTTAAGGAAACGCGGGCGGGCGTGCGTCGGTGGCGATTTCGAGTTTCGACACGAGACGTTAGAACACGCGAAGTATAAACGGCAACGAGCACGATATAATACTACACACGTCATACTCGTATATATGTATAATAGCACACACGCAGGCGCTCATACACACACAAAATCGTGCACGGATCTTGGGCAAAACGCGAGTAGGTATACAAATGTGCGGAGACGGGACGAAAATAAATAAGCTTTACTCATCGAGAATTCATAACGGATAAGAGTAAACATGGTTTTAGGCCGCAGCGCGTTCCAATATTATATCCGTACGACTGTACACCGCAGCCTACTGGGAATACAGCGAAAAAAAAATAAATATAGGAACAAAAAAAAAAATTGATTTTGCGACACACGTACACACGCGCATTGGCTCCACGCCGAGTTAGATTCTCCATGACATTACTGTTTGGCAAGAGGAATGAAAATTTAAGAATTTTTCTGTCCGAAAGCCGTCAACGGACATATTTTGTTGATGTGCTCGACGAGGTCAACGCAATATTAAGCTAAATCGATTTTTGAATTTATGTGAAAACGCGAAAATCATTACGTAAGAACAACGATGACTACGTTCATAAGTGGAAAGACGAAAAGCCATGCATGTATACGATGATAGAGTACAATAATATTATATAAAACACATGTTTCGTACACGCGAGTATACGATTTGATTGACAATTGAAAATGAATTTAGTGCTAACAGCTAACAGTTGGCATCATATCATAATATAATATAACAATTTTTATGAAGTGTAATTATTTTTTATTTCTTGTACCGACGTGTTAAAACAATATCAAATATTATGGCGAGGCTTCAACAACTTTTATGAAAAACATTCAATTAAATTCTTTTAAAAAAAGCGATAACAAAAGAAAAAAAAGAAATGCGTACAATTAAATAAAAATATTATTTTAATGGGCACATTAAATATTACCGTAAGCGAAATAATTATTACGGCATTTTTACGATTTGAGTGTTTTTCGCGAGTAGTTCGAAAATAAAGTACAATTAAATAAATAACGTCAAATGCGAAAGTTTAAAGAAAATATATGATGTAATATTTAGCTAAAGTTGTATATACTACAGGCATATACGAATCGTCGTAATTCATTTTTATGCCGCGATAATAATAAAACCGTTTTTACGAACATTTGACGACGGCCTAAGTGGGAGTAAAGATACCTTGGTCTGAATAAAATATAATTTACGGGCGTAACATAATACAGTAGTAGCTAGTTGTACATAATATGTTTAAGATAAGATATGTTTTAAGGCATGTGTAATAATATATATAGTGTGTTGCTGTCGTCTAAGGGTTTTGAAGACTTCAAAATTCACTTAGTGCTAATCGGACGGAACGGAACGCGATACCAATAATTATTATATGTTATTCGTTTACACAATTCACTACCATCGCACTACGTTTTAATTAAACGCGTGCACTACACCGTCTACCACGAAGATTAATTCGTGTTTGTCAAAATCGACCGGCTCGAGCAGCAGCCTCGCCTCAATCCGAAAATTAGTCGTGTTTCGCGCATAATACTTAAGCCCCACCGAGTCACTCGGCCAAAAGGCCACCGATGTACGGGTCCGTTCACACACAAACACGTAACTGCACACTCACACACACCAGCTCACCCGCACACCGACATTCAATCGGGTTAATTCGAAGTTTCCCGTGTTCTTACACATCGCTGCATGCAAAGGGAGGGGGCGAGGGCACTTTTATTTGCGACCAACGTAGCGTCCGCTCGACGATATGGGGTAGGTTAAGGGACCCTCTCCCCAAAGACGACCACCGCTCTGAAACTTTCCCCCGGGCTATTATATGCGAATAATAATAATAATAATAATAATAATATACGTATATATATATATTATTTTAATGCACATCCAATTTTGTTTTGTACGACTGTTTGTGTGTTCTGAACGCGCAGTATATGTAATATAAATATGTTATATATGCGGACGATCCGCGACGTCCATTCACCCAGAGTATGCTGTATGATGTATATGCATTATAACCACCGACCGTGGGCCAAGGTTTTTATGTTTTTTAATTGAAATCTTTGCTAAAGTATAGAGAGAAATAGTAAATCCTAACAGAAGACGACCGGTATGCGGACTGGCTCATTAAACATTATTATTATTAGAATGCGTATACAACTATATTGCAATATTCGCAGTCGCGTTGAACGAGCACGACGGAATAATAATAATTGTTACTCCAAGAGGAAAAAAACCGACCCGGTTTGTCATAGACTTTGAAATGATACATTACATGGATGAAGTCACTTTACTTTCAAGGTTCGAGATCCTGGGCGTAGAAAGGAAACAGTTGGTTTTTAGAACGACGTTTTTCTTTTTTTTTCATTTTATATATTTTTGTTTCAAGAATAAATTTAAAAAGCACTCCTGTAAGTTTACCGATCATAAAGATATAAAACTGAAACATGAAATAGAAAACCCTCGTAGTTTTGCATTCTCTATATTTTACAAACATTTTAATCAATAAAATTGAACAAAAAACGATGAAGATATGAGTAAGTATATAGGTTTTTTTTATGTTTTTTTTTACATCTATCAATTTAGGCCTGAAAAAGTTTGAGTGGTAAGATTTACAAATTTATTTTCCTTAGCAGTTGACTCGTTTTAACTTTAATGCTTACTTAATTCGCAGAACGATTACAGTAACATTAAGTTTGCAAAACTTGAAAAACTGAACATCTTTAGTAGTTGTACACAGTTATTATACATGTTTCAGTCAATTTTATCATACAAGTAACTTTATTGAAATATAACACTATGATTTCAAAGGTTATCAGCTCAGTACTGAAACTTTACAAAAAAAAAAAAGTAATAATAACGAGCATATATCAACAACGCTATTAATTACAAGAATTACGACACAAATTTTGTAAAAAAATATATATGTACGCAATTGCAACCTACACAATAAACAGAAAAATAAGTACATGCATAAAGTAGTACATTAAGTCATACAATTTTAATGTATTATTAGACGTAAGAGGGTCAGTGTCTCAGTGGATGCATGCTCACTTCATATCGTCCTCGGATTAATAGTGAATTAACTGATTGATTTACCGTACTGCAGGCAATACGGCTACTTATAACGGCTACCTTCAGTTCAGCATATCAGTACATGACGAATTGTCGGGTCAAAAAACGAACTCAACAACAAAGTCTGGTCGGATAACAAAAAATTACTGAATCCAAGAAATCGAAATGACGCGTAATAAACATTAATATTAACATTATTAACTACGGTAACATCCTTGCCGTTAGCTGTTAATGTTTAATGCAAGAATTTAATTTTCTTCATGGCTCCTCGAGTTTAAGGAAAAAATAAATTAAATCCCATTTAAAAAGCAGTTAGATATATAACGATAGAGAATTGACGGGAAGAGTGTTTTAAACGAAAGGTATATTAATAATTAACCGAATAACAAAGATTATTCGACCATGTTCATCGCTGATGCCCTGATGGCCAACCAACACTTTCTTCAATTTTATTTAGCACATTATTTAGAGAAAAATGTTAAAGCGATTTATAAGAGTACAAAAATAACGATTTTAATAATTTTATCTACAGTTTACGATAGTCGATAATAATTATGGAGTAATTTTACACGTGCAATATAGGTACTTTCGTTAGCGATCAATGTATTGAATTATAAATTTGAAGTATAATAAATCAGTTCGGAAGTTAAAGTATTTTAAATGTTTACTATAGACATTTCGAATTATTGATGTTCTAAAGTAGGTAATGCATAGCAATAAAATTTATAATATTATATGGTGTAATACATTTATTCTTGCCACGAGTCGAGTTGAAGCACCAAGGTATTATGTTTACTATACAACCAATGTTTTAATTACAGATAACAATTATTATGGTTTAAACGTTAAATAATATTATTTACAGCTGACCTAGACTAATTAATAATAATAACCTTCTACCTTCATAATATGCGTTCGTTGGGTATAATAATAATATTAATTTATAAACAGCATTCCGGTCAACCTTCCCGGGTACAAAATGTAAACATTTTGAGTTTTCTCCAATTACACATTTTAAACGTAACAAAAACTTATACAAAAAAAAAAAAACAGCGTAGACCAGCTACGTCGGAAATGTGTGGAATATTTTATTAGGAAAACGCGTTTGAAAAAAATCGTATATAAAAAAAAAAAGTAACAATAAAAATCATAAATTAAATAGTAAAACGATGAGAATCGGCGTGTATAAGAGAAAGATGAAGAACACTATGGTTTTACGTTTTTCCAGGACAAAGAACGTCATGGTCGTCGGCATTGTTTGTGCGGTTTAAGATTTTGGAAGGGCACACACGGACACACTCTCTTTGAAAGGTGCGCGACGATTTCTGTATTTCTTAGGCGCGGCAAGGAAAGACGCGTGATTTATGAGCGCGACAATACGCGCGTGTCGGAAAAATTGCATTGTACTCGGTTGATATTTCGGCGGTATTACGAAGATGTTTTTTAGACGAACGGCACGCGATAGCGTCGTCCGCGGTCTCCGCCGTCCTATCGATCATCTGTCCGGACTCGGCATCCCGCCGGAGGCTTTAGTTCGGAAACCGCGAATTCCCCGGCGTATGAAATAACGCATCGTCGCCGTCGCATAGTTGCATCGCGAGTAAACCTATACAGAGTTTTTTTTTCTCTTCTCTTAATTGCTCGCGCCGCCTCCCGCCCGTCCGTGTCGGAAAAGGGGAAAAAATGAACCGACCACGCGCGTGTGGTTCCGATCGAAAGTTATTAATTCTACAGTTCGTTCCAACTTCTAAGTAACGAGAGAGAGAGAGAGAGAGAGAGAGAGAGAGAGAGAGAGAGAGAGAAAGAGAGAGAGAGAGAGAGAGATGAAGGTAAAAACGCGTCGTCCGCTCGTGTAGAAATCCGTAGTGCAGCGTGTAGATCGGCGGCGAAGGGTTCGACGACGTCGCGGTCGTTCCGACAGCATAGTTGTGCACTGTAGGTATAGCCGGTATAGGGTCAAAGAATGAAATTGCTAACGACGGATGGTAATAATAATAATAGTTATAATAAAAAAAAATATATAATAAAAGTTATGAACAGAAAAAATAAACGCTATTAGGTACCATTTTGTAGAAATAGCAGGTTTTTATTTTCGCCATTATAATCATCATTGTCACACTGCAATATATGCCGATAAAGGCAACAAATTGTATAAAAGTTTATGTCCGTCAAAATCTCAAGTGGCACTTCAACTTATATAAGTACAAAAAATAATAAAGCCCGCTCGCACTATAGACACTTACGTCTGCGTTGCATTCAATAAATCAAAATACTAAAACAATAATTATTATCAATGCCTTTGGTATATTTCTTATAGTCTATACAATTATTGTTGGCGGAATAAGATTGAATCATCGTAGTGTCTGTAAATAATATATAATATACATAAAATCTTTACTTTAATCATAAATAATTTACCTATTATTTATTTTTATTTTATTATTAATAAATAATCAATCGTAACATTTGTCTACTGACAAATAGTATTTTGTTGTATCTTCAGTACTGAGCCCAAACGAGAGCGTTTAATATTAATACATTTCATCAATATTATTTTTTCCGCATACAAATGAATAAAACACAAGATTCAACTGATTTTTTTTTTTTTTAATCGTGTCAGGCACAACATTATATAGATTTACAATATTTAAACAAAAAATTTAAGTATAACAAAGTGTACATCGGGTACAAGGAAAAAACCTCTACGTGGTGTACCCGAGGCAACGTTTCTAACGGCTAATTTTTCCAAACACAGGCACGCACACTTATCATTTGGTATCCTCTTACTTATACATACCTAATTCAACTAATTGAGTCGCTATATATATATATATATATATATATATAAGTTCTTTGTTATCGAACGCTGGTGTGTCAATACAGTTGAATACAGATTCACAGTAACTATGGGTTTGTTAAAACTTTATGTTATTGTGTTCTTTTATTTATAAAATATTTTAAAAATGCTGATAGTTAAAATCTCAGACGGTTCAAGATGAGTTAATACTGTGAATAAAATTAACTGGATAAAAAATGTGTGTGTTCTTGAAACTTAAGCATAATCATGCATTATTTTCGTTTAGCTGATAAAACAGTTTAATTAAAACACGAACTTATAATAGACGTTTTGCTTATGGTTTTAGCATGGCGAATTTTTTCAATTAATCATTAGAGAAAAATTTCAATGCGGAGTGCTAAATAACTTAATTAGTCAAAATAAGCTGATTTATTAACTTTTTTCATATTTCGGAAAATTCAATAACTGAAAATGGTAAAATAGTCCAGGAATTTATCTAAAATTAATTCAAGGCCAACGATATTTTATATTTTAAACTTGTTTACTAAACTAAAACGTATTATTAATGCTTCGAGACATAATAATAATCGATAAATAAATACAGTATTAGTGTATTACCAAATGTTTTAATATATTGTAGTAGAAATGAAATTAATTAAATTATAACCAATGCATTTTATTTTAATTTATTCATGCATAGCTGTATATAATATGATATTATAGTTAAATTAAAAGTATACATTATTTATTGTTGTACGCACGTTTTAATTGGGTCAGAAACCGAAAACGTCGTAAAATATTCAAAAAAACTGAATGTATACGAGAGAATGAAATAACAAACAAATATTTTATCGAACTATTTACAGGTGGACAATAATTATATGGGAACTTTGCAAACAATAACTGCAGTGTTATATAGAACATTAGTACTAAACGTAAAGTATAGGTACTGTGACATTTAAATATTAACGGCTGTCAAAAACAATAAACGGACGCGGAAAAAAAAATCAAACTGTAGCCTTCGATCGTCAATGGCGTACAACATTATATACGCTATAAGTACAATAATCGGACCACCCGCCTGGCGGAAACACCTATATATTCCAACAGACAAGCGATACGGCCGACGACGGTTTGCCGCTACTATACTATGTAGTATATAGTCGATACGCGTTAATAAATATTTAATTTCGATTTACACGATATCGACTGAAACTAACGAAATAATAATAATCATAATCGGAATTTCGAGTCATCATCTGCAGCACCATAGTGGGACAAGAAGGAGAGAAGAAATAAGAATGATGTAAAAAAAAAAAAAATGCATACATGTATAATATATGGGTAATATATGGTATAAACCAAGAGCGAATCAAATATTCTTCAAAATCGATAAATTACCAAGTAACGCGAACGACGTCTCATTGGTATTCAGCAGGTGTTGTTCAGACGCTATAGACGGGGTGTTCGTAGAGCACGTTGTATAATATATATATATATATATATATATATATGTATATGTATATGTATATATATTTATGTATAATGACGTGTGTAGAACAATAGGACCGCAGACTGGGGGACACCACAATAATAATGCATTAATTCGTTCGTGGGTTTAGTTTTAGTTTTTTATTTTCTTTTTATTCGGTTATCCGAGTTTTCGGATAAACTCCATGACGAAAGTATATAGTTTCTTCTGCTTTCTGGGAATGCATTCGGAAACAACAAATAAAAAACATTCAGGGTACTACGCAATGATTTAAAATGAAATAGACGGTGGACCCTTCCTCGACGTTGAGATAATGAAATTATTAAATAAACTTCTTGGTTTCTTTACGGTTTACCGCTTTAATTCGAAGAGAATTTAATAAATAGCATGGCGACAATTTTTTTTTTTTTTGTAAATAACTAGAAATCAGACTTTTAAAATAACGCGTCTTTGTAGAAAACGCGATTGTGGTATTGGAATAATATTATTTTATGTAGTTTCCGAAACATTATAAATTGCAATTTTTAAGTTTCTTTAAAAAGCGTTGTCAGTGCGACAATTTGTTCAAATGAGATAGTATATACTATCATAAATTCAACCACGGTAAATACTCAATACAATAAAAATAATGCAACTATTCATGGATAATATAAATAAAAAAAAAAAAAAACAATCAGGACGATTTTGGTAAAATATTACTTGAATTGATAAATAATGTCGTAAGTATAGCAATTTATTATTGGATAAAAGCATCGGGTTACATGCCGATTCGATTATACACCAACGTGTAGTATGATAAAACTTTTTTTCGCAATGCGGTATTGCGTATATCTTTTGAGTAATTTCTGTATCATAAAGATTGGATGGTGTACTACACTATGCTATAATTAATTTATGCGCTAAACACATGAATGAATGAATGTAAATATTCAAATAATTCGGACGATATATTTAAATTATGGATACCATTTTCGGTCTGTGGCTACACAGTGATGATTAAAATAGTGCCGCAGTAGAATAATAAATGAGAAAATGCTGTATAAGCAAACCAAACGTGTGTAAAGTTGTAACGAAAGCGAACACTACTACACAAACACTACCCTTGGTATACATTTTACGTATATTATACTGCCGGCGTTTTATTACTTCACGGTTAATGATGCATTCAATTGCCTGTTTTAGCATTAATCCTGTTGAACGTTTATCTGCGATCGCCCGCTACAATAGATTTGATTATTGGGCTTAATAACAAACGACCAACGATTTATGACTCGCAAGCTTTTTCATTAATAGCTCTCACGGATAAGCAAAAGCGGACATCGAATTACTTAACGGTCTTGGAATTGTTTTTGTGCGCGGGCACATGGGCACGATTTACAACTACGCATAAAATAACCCTCTTTTTGTCGACATACTCGCGTGCGTTATAACAGCTGGACACCGCATTATAACTACGTATGTGTACGTGTTCTAATTTATTATTATTATTTTAATATGTTTATTCGTGTGCACGTCCAACACGAGTAAGTATAAGCAAAATTCACCTGTGACAAATTATTGAACTTGAAATCTCGGCTGTCGGGAAAATCTTCGTTGTCCTGGAATTGTTTTTCTTCCGTTCTGATCAGATTTCCGTCTTGATCTTCGTCCTCGGCGCCACCGACCTCGGGGCCTTGAGATCTCGCCAAACCATCGATGTACGATTCGAGAAACGCATCGCCTCTGAAAAAATACACATAATGTCAAGATTAATATTCGATGAAGAATTAACGTAATTATATTATATAATATTAAGTCTTATTAAAATGTGCCTATATATTCTGTACTTCTATTTCTATAAATATTTTATACACGAATACATAATAATTTATTATGGGTGGTTTGTTATGTCGTGTATATTGTGTTCATTTATGTCGTACAATAAATAAATAAATTAATATTACGTTATACGACCTCCAATAATGTATATAATTAACTGTTAAGATGTTTGTACCATTTAAAAAAAAATATTTTATTTGTTATGCTATAAATGTAAAACAAATGATTCTACATTCTACATGATTCGATTTGATTGCATGAATAATAAAATAAGCTATATAATATATTATATATATATATATGTTGAAACATGTAACAGTAATCTAATATTTAACAAACTTCTAGTTATTTTCACCAATAAAATTACCCAGTAAAATATAATATAATGAAGTTTTGACACAAGTTTCCCAGAATTTCTCTGCACAGTCAATATTACTCCCCTAAAATATAAAAATATCAACCACAGACATTATTATATATTATTATATCCCAAGGGAGAAATTCTGAACTGGATATAATTGCTCAAATAACCATTTAGATTTTATCGCTTTACATAGGCATCAACGTTATTATATACGCTTGACTTTTATGTGTGACTCTCTATTATACATAACTTAAGAACCAAAATTCAAACAAATCAAAAATAGAGATTTTATTAGCACTTTGATCATTAAACTATAAAAAAAAAATTAATTATAATATACATAAATATGATAACAAATAACAGTTTAAAAAATAAAACAAGGCAATTAGTAAAACGCAACGGTAGTGTTCTGTTTTGATAAGCGGAGATTAAACAAGCTCGACCATCCCCTTTAGGTAGGGGTTTATTACGAAACAACCCTTTCAACTGAAGGCACAATTAGCGTGTGCGCGTGTGCGTTACTGTGTGTATGACGAAATGGTAACCCGAATGATAACAAAGCTTTGTTTACGTTGCGTACAAGTCATTCTGGGGCGTATGTGTGATAATAATGGAACTTGAGTGACAACAAGAAGGGAACACCACATCAAACCAAACAACTTTTCAATTATAAATACGCACGACGGAAAACTCTGCGGAACAAAAGAAAACGGTGTTGACGATTTTATATTTACGAGTTTATGTGATGTGTGCAAAGTAAAAATATGTATATATATATATAATATTTATTCAAAAGGAATAAACGAATATAGTCTCAATAACGGTCTCGACGTACTTTGTAATGTATTTTGAATACTCTGAGCCCACCTAAAGGCTGATGGGGTTTATATACTAAGATAAACGTCGAGCTTCGCATTATGGAACGGATTAGAGCCTTTTAAAAAGCTTCTTATCGGCCGACGTGGACGTTCAATAACTTTTGCAGAGGGTAGGATGATATTTAGGCAACAATGACGAAGAGATTTAGACTTCAAGCATTATATATGACAAAATGATCGGATTACATGCTATACAGCTGCTCTCTTTGAACAAATGTAGAATATATACCTGATAAAAGCAAATGCATTATTACAATAAAGCATTATTTGGATTTAGAATTAAGGAATTAAATACAATAACGTACATTTATAAATTATGCATTTTTATTTTTTATAAATAATTATTAATGAAAAAAAAAAAAAATGAGGGATCAGCACTCTTGAAATAATATTAGAATTCAAAATTAACCCCATCAATATGTACGTATAACTATATAATACGCGTCAACAATATCAATTATTGTTGTTGTATCGAAGACAATATTAATGTCGTATCCTAAACAATATATATATATATATATATATAACGTATATATACATAATTTAGATGTAATATCCGAGGGCGGGTTTCAATAATTTATGTTATGATTTTAAAATATGGTATTTCGAATATGTGTTTAACGTTCCATGCGTACATATCTAACATATATACAATAAACATGTTAGGTCGTATAGAAACAAGTAAATGGTATTTTAAATGCATGAAAATTATTAGATTCAAATTGACGGAGAAAACACTTGCCAGTGTACATACTATATTATAGACCACGTAGTACAGCGGGAAGAACATCGTGTATAATGATTGACGGGAATGCTATTTTCATGGAGGGCGTCAGTATATTAACATTATCATCATTCCAACGGTGCCCGATGCATTAAACCTGGTTCAGAGATATCAATTAATTTCATCCCGAAAGGCAAATAATTAGTTTAGTAACCCCTCTCTTAACTGTCCATTATGTGGAGGGAAAATTCATTGACAGGTATTTACGACTAAAAGAGTTCATCGATAAAAACTATAATACCTATATATATATAATGAAATCAAAGATCTCTTATACTATTCATTCAGATGTAATATTGTCCCAGCCATTGTTTTTTTTCGATATTTTATTACCATCGTGATCGTTTAGCTACCGAGCGTAATATGTTTTCATTTCATAATTTATGCGTTAACCGTACTGGATTTATGTAAAATAAAGTATGTAATTATTAGGGAACGGATTTTATTGTAATAAAAAAATCAAAATATGTAATAACCACTTAACAGAAAATAAGTATCAAATATATGTATAAAATTTTTATCTCTTATCTAATTATTAAAACAATGCGAAACTACAAATTCTCTAAGATTAAAAAATGTAAAATGGCAGCAATTTGGTCGTAAAATGTTATTGTATTGACTGAAAGAATGTTCCTCATAAACTGACGTAATGATGACATACTACATATTAACTACATCAAGTGGTGTGAGTTCGACATCCAATGATTCTGTTGGATTTAGTCCTTGGTGTATATCTCTAATTATTTTTAAATTTTTCAGTCCTTGATTTTCTTCTATCACTTATTTACATTTTTCTCTTACTACATTTCCTATGCTACTTTGACATTTTTTCGTTAAAAAACTTTTTTAAACAAAAATTCGCTTTTGATTTCGATTTCACAACTTCCTTATTTTATATTTATATCGTCAGACATTAACAAGAGGTACTGAACTAGTACGTAAATACCATTTAGATAACGATAATATTTGGTGGTCGTGAAAAATTACTAATTTTGTTAATTTAGACGAAACAGATAATGTTTAAAGTCGTCAAAAATTGAAAATTACTAAAATAAGTACTAAAATATGTACTTATTTACCAAATATATAAAAATATGTATTTATACCAAAATATGTAAAAATATGTAAAATAAAATTGGGCTTATTTTAATAACAATGATCTGAATCGTGCACATTTTTTATCAGATTAAAAATATCTCATTCCAATAAAAATACGTATTTACAATAAAATCCGTTCCCTAGTAATTATTATATATCCGTGCGAACAAAATAAAATGTACATTAAATGAATGTATTGTAAAAATGTTTAGATGCATATGACTTAGTTCTTAAACAGATAAATTTCAGGAAATCTCTCATTAATCTCATGTTGAAGCATTATTTATGGGTAATTCCAACAAGATAAATGAAGTCATTAATTTTCATTAAGAATTATTATACGGCGAACAGTTTTTTCATTAAAACAAATAAATACATCTGGAAATAAATAAAAGTGTTAATTATATACATTTCTGGAAAATACTTTTCTTGTTGTTGTATTTTTTTATATTTTCTAAATAAAACGTGCTCAAAGTTTTAAACTGTTATTACTTTTTTGCATTCATGAGAGGCAAAGATGAAATCCCTGCGGGGCATGTTTCCATGTCAAATCCAATAATCCGAGTCGCTGAATTTGCCAGGAAAACCTCTTTAAAACAAGTATACCTCGGAAAAGGGTAGGTATACATAGACATACATCTTTTTACAGTGTGTTCCATTGAACGGAAACCAATTTATAGATTGTTGTCCAGTATTATGAAGTCATAAGGTAATAAAGGATTATATCTGATAAAAGGACAGCCGGGTGGCCCCATTGTCGGTTTCCTTGCAGTTTTAATACCCGAATGTCACAGACAGACTCGTGGTCGCCATGGAAACTGTCTGCGAATCCCTATTCCCTACTACCCTAGTGTGTTTTAGTTTATACATACTATGCATGTGGACAAAAAAAATTACACTTCTTGCAATCACCCTTTGTAGTGAATGAGTCATTTCAGTTGCACCACAAGTTCGTAACACCCTTTTAGATCCCTTCAATTTGAATATGATGATTTTTCTATGCATTCGAAAAAAAACTCATGATTACAGAACACGGACATAATAAGTATCTATACACTGTATATATTTCGTTTATTTCTTTCGTTAATACGTTTGAGGTAAATCATCAAAGAAAAATATTGCCTCTTATAGTTTATCATATAATAAATAATAATAATTCAACCTAAAAAAAACAAGACAAATAGAAAGTGTATTAATTTATTGGGCTTTTGGCATTAATAAATCATAGTTGTGTATGCATAATGTATACAGTATAATGAGGTTGATAAATTATGCGATTGTAATTATTATTAATGCACACATATACAATACAATGTTCATTTCATATCGCCTAATCGCACAATGTGCATATGCAAGTAATTATAAAGAATATATATGGTTATTTGGTTTGAAACAAAGTTATTAGATACATAGATATTTTTTTTTATATTAATAATAGCTATTGTTTCGCGTCATTATGGTATAAAAATAAGTCAAATACCAGTTGGGAGTACGGCTAGAATATTTTAGATAAACTTTATACGCTGAACAGATTATTCAAGTCAACACGTTAGGCTTTTTTTTTAACTTTAAGTGAAAACAAGTGATTAGCGAAGCCAAAAGAAAAATGAAAAAATAATTTCATTTCGATTGTAAAATATTATTGTGTTGGTCCACAACATTTTGCACAAAACTGCAGTGTTACGTTTAAGCGGGGGGTCAACGTCTTATAATCGTTTTCATTCTCCACAAAATAAATTCATGACCAAATGAATTTTAAAACGAGTTTTACACATCGCACAGATTATATACCTATTACGCAAAACAGGTTGTCAAAACGATATTTTGACTATAAAAAAAATATAGCATGATAATATTACCTACAGACACGGAATAGATAATAACACGTGTTTTCGTGTACCTATACTACATATTATAAGAGAAATATTATTAGTGTTCCTACTTGAATACACATCAGTGCCCATGATGGGATCGGGTGACATTTCATGTAACCCTCGTGTAAATTTCTACCACCATACGATTGAGGATGTACCTAAGACCTTTGCGGCCTACTGTTTTTATTTTATTTTTTTATTTTATTCTTTTGACAAGCAACTGGGCCAAACACGAGTTGGTCTACACATGAATTATGCATGTCGAGCAAGTCGAGCACGCGGTCTAATCAACTGGAGAGAAAATCCATGAAATATTCACACACCCAAAAGGGGCATCTGCACATAAAGGCAAATACGAGAAAACGTATTGAGATACTTCTAGCCTCGACACATTAAGCTGTCAGAGGACAAATCGTTGAAAAAAATCCAACAAAGCAAAAACCTACAAGTAATTTTCGTCGGAAAAATTTACTACGACATAGCGCAGACGCCATATAACGCCATATATAAGAATGTTAATAACACACTTTTTACGCACATGTTTCTCGGTAACCGAATACTTTTAGATATGCATACACTAAGCCAATAAAATGTCGGAAAATCGAAAAAAATTGCAATTTGTATCAATAAAATAAATATAGGTTACCGACGTTATCGTATTGAAATTGAAAATTATTAGAATATTGCTAATAAACTTATTACACGTACAATTTCATATATATTTTTTTTTAAAACATCTTTATAATGGAAGCCTTATAGGTATTAAAGATAATATTATGTTGACATGTTTTTTTTTTTTTAAAGGCATTAAAAATAGATCGATGTTTAATCAATTGAAATAAATATGAAATTGAATAGAAAATGCATGTTAGTTAACAAATTAAGTACAATTTTCATTTATGATAATTCAAGCCGGAGAGCTTAGTATTGCCAGTAAAAATACCTATATTATTTGATTGTATAACGTAGTTTACATAATTATTACATTATAATTTTTAATATAAAATTTTTATAAAACTAGTACATGCATAATGCACATTTTAGGTATCATTAAATAAAAATAAAAAATCTATAAGCAAATATTCATGATAAATTAAAAATATATGCGGTATGTTTGAAATTTCTGTCAATTCATTAATATTAAACTAACTTTTAATTATTTTCAGAAAATTATTAAATAATTACAATATTATTATTTAATGGTTATTATTACTTGGTTATTTTCTTTTAACACTGATATGCTAACTAAGCCTTTTTCGTACAGCAAAATAATATTTTTATAAAACCCCATTTATCACCGTTTAGAATTTGATTATCTATACCTATCTATATTTATTTATTATTTTAATTATAGTTTTATTTATTAGGAAAAAATTATACTTAAATAATTACACCCACAATAGACGCAGAGGTAGGTTTGACACAATTCCATGCTATGAAGACGTGAAGTGTCATAGGTATAATCACACTGCAATCAATGTACGACTATTTTAACTGGATGTACATATTATTTGCCAAAAAATCACGGTCTGGTGAGCTGTGTACACACAAATTTGACTTCATAAGTGCTCATGGGCGGATTTAACGAACAATCTGAAGTCTTTTCAAACAGGAGCGGGAGGTGGATTTAATTAAGCATAACACTGCGTGGGACAGTTCCTTTGAGACAAAACGTCTTCCCTAAAAGGGGAGGAAATAATACATTTCAATCGTTAGTATGCCATTGTCTTAGCATGCTTTTAACGATAACCGATTTGTCGCTCCCTTCTTATATTTTTTCAATTGAAATATTGACTAGTGCGTTTTAGCTTTAAATCCGAACTATATATAAAAACTAAATTCTTGTATTCATCAAAAGAGAATAAGATAGAACATATAATATTTTTTCTTTAAAGAATAGGGAAAATGTTCTTTAAACATGTTGGTGTAAAAGTGAAAGGACAAAGAATCCGGTAATCGGATTAATCGACCGAATCAAACGGAAACTTTGGAGTGAATAACGAAGGGAGTGCTCGACAAAAAAAGTATTGACTGTATGTTGATAAGGGCAACGGTATGTCCATTCAGACTTAAAATCTAATCATGCGAAAGTTTAAAATCCATTAAAAGGGGCACTAATAGTTTTATAGTGCATAATATTATTCTACAATATTGTTAAACTTGCAAATTAAAAATAGAAAACACTATATTATTAGCGTTTAGAAATATTGGTTTTTGAAAAAAAAAAATTATATAGAATAAAAAGGTATTTTTATTACATTTGCCCACCAAGTTTAAGCATTTAGCTATAGTTGTTATCGATGTTATCGTCAAATCAGCCAAATCGAAGGTTATATGTAGGCGATCTAAAAAATGTATATATTTTAAACTATCTAAATGTATACTAGTAACACCAAATGATTACCAATTAATTTCCATCCACAAATCATTTTATTACAACACAATATAAATTGAATACTAATTAAAGTTCAATAAAAAAGTTTCTTAAATGTATTCCATACAATGAAAACTTTTTTTTACAAATATGAAAAGCATAATTTTCCAATAAACTTTCTAGTTTCAACAAAATTATAAAAAAAGTTATGCCCATATTTTATTAAATTTATATCGAGATTCGAGGAGATGATAAGTATTCAACAGATTACAAGTTTCGAAAACTTCATAAAATAAATGACTAAAATAAAAATGTTAGGACGACGGGATTAAAAAGGATAAATTTAAGTCATTTCTACAACCGACTTAAAAGGAAAATATCTTGGAAAATACATAAAGCTTTTTGGATTTCATACGTTATATCAAATATATCATATCAATTTAAGTATATTTCATCCGTTTATCCGTAAATACAATAAATAATATTAATAGAATATACGTCATAAACAATAAACATAAACTAACTATTAATTAACTATAAGTATAAAACCATAGAATACATATTAAATCCGTTAAGTGAGATGAAACCATGATACTATACACACATTTCGTTACCGATTTTTGTGTGATTTAAGAGAATTTTCCTTAGTTTCAATGATATTTTATTTTTCCAAAATAATTGTTTCATAATTACCGTATAATAATTTAAAATGTCTAGTTTCAAAGTAGATAGGTATAGGTATTATTATATTATCAAACGCTTGGTGCTTTAATGTTGAGCGTATTATATAACAGTAACTTAACATTGCATTAGAATAATACATGTATTGTTCAACAATTTTCGATTACAGTAACCACATATTTCTTAAACAAACATTGAAAACCCCAGTGTACACATTACAAAATTAATAACTCCGTTTAAATAAATATTTCTAAGTTCCCGTTTTTTTTATCTTTTAAGATACTAAAAGTATAACAAATTATATTATTGCAATTTAGTCCTCACCTAAAAAACAATCTTTTCTTGCCGATTTCTGCGTACCGACGGCTACAGTTTAACGGCTTAAGCGACGTTGGTGATACGGACCGACGATTGAGTTTCACGAAACTCAAACTGTGGTTCAGAGACGTCAACAAACCGCGATCAGACGTCGGCGATAGAAACGTGGACGCGCCGTTGCACAGGTGTTCGATGCTGGGCGACGGCATACCGGCGGCCTATTGAATGAGCTGGAAAACCGCGACATTCAAAAAAAAAAACCAATCGATGATCAAGAGAGTCCAAAATGATCGGGAGACAAGAGAAGAAAATGAAAATGATGACAATAACAATAACAAAAAAAAAGCAACAACATTGACCGGCACAGAACAAACTGATTGTTTCATTATTATATTAGATTTTTTCCAAGACGTTTTCTTTCCATCGAACCCGATGAACCATAGATCCTGCGTGGAAAAATGACACGGGCAAATAATTCCGAAATACGTGACACACGAGGTGAACAGCGAAAATACTACATTAGGGTCAAGGAATGCTAAATCGAGTAGTCGCCGACGGCGGGCGTTACGTATGAACACACACACACACACATACACTACGTGAGCGTGTACTATATCCTGTATGTGTGGGTTCGGTTTATGGCTTTCGGTCGACGACTACGATCCAGATGACTTTTTTTGGAAGTGATTGGGTGAAAAAAATTAATAATAATAATCGAGATTTAACGACCTTTCGGACGGAAAACGAGACGAAACCGGTCAATGTGGTACGGCGTTGCGGTAGTAAAACGTATTTTATATACTTATTATTAATATTATACAATATTAGTATATGCGCAACGTTATTACGGAGGAAATTTCTCTAAAGGCGCTACAATATATAGATATTTCGGAAACTCTCTAATTCGACTTGTGTGCGACAAACAATTAAAATAGTTGGTTTACCATAAATATAATGTTATGTACACGACTATGAAATTCGATCTCGATCCCGCGACACACACACGGACCACTCGTTCATTCACTTACACGCAGATGACGACGATAACATGGGTGGGCGAGACGTGGAAAACAACGCGTGCGACCGACGGCCGGTGGCGTACAAGTGCGACTGACGCGCGTCGAACGGACGGACACCGACGACGACGACGACGGCGGCGCGTTGTGCGATAGAAAAATCGTCGGCGGGGCCGGGCAGCAGCGCCGCCACCAACGCTTCTGCAAACAACCCTTTTTTTTCTTCTCTCCTTCACTCCAAAGTGCATCGCGAATCAATCGTTTCGCGACGGAGACGATAATAGTAGATAAATATCATATATGTGTGCGATTTCGACTGACCTCCGCCGCGCTATCCCATCAATATCGAGAACACTACATAAAGCATACAAACACTACTACTAATTTGAATGATACTCGTAATACGAATAAACACGCACTACACGTAATATTATGTATGTTTTCCTGGTGTTCGACGACTAAATAGTTTAATCATATATAAGGCATACCCGCATTATGTACATTGGTGATTTGTAACAGTGTTTCTTAAACTGTGGTCCACGGTCCCCTAGGAGAGCGTTTATATTTTACAGGGGGGAGGGGCGTAAAACATTTGTGTACAATTCATTTTTCAATAGAGTTAAAAAAAGAAATTTACTGTTATTTTAACGATTTTAATTGGTAAAATATGTACACAATTCTACACCATAGACTTTAGGAAGTCATACTAATTTTACAATAAATTTAAGGGGCCACATCACAAAAATATTGAGAAGCACTGTTTATAATAGGTAAACGAATCAGTTCATCGTCTTATTATCGCCCGAACGACTGCGTTTGCGATTAATTCGCGCGCCGTTGGGTCGTCGATAAAAAATTAAAATTAACAATTGCCCGCGTATATTCTACTTTATTAAAATTATTAATATTACATTCCATGCGTGTACACAGGAACAACATTTAACGGTGATTGTGTTTAAACTATTCAAGACAAATAAGCGCTTTGCGAAATTCGTATACGCATAAACACGAAGTTCCACACAAACCTAAATAATTCATTTTGACTCCACGTTTGAACTCAGTACGGTGGAATAAAATCTTAAGTATGCACACTTTAAATCTCATAATTATATAGTCACCACGCAGAGCAAGTCAAGTCATTAGGTACGCACAACAAATAATATTACTTTAAATAATAAACTACAGTTCTTATATCAATGCACCTATATATAATATATAATTTAGTATAGAGTTATAATATCAACAGATCAAGGTCTTAGGCCAGGTAGTAGGTATACCTACAACCTACTTATATAAGAAATAATCAATCATCATATATAAATAATCATACATTATCATTTAAGTGTTAATATATGGTTAATTAATTTCTTTTAATTGATATTATACTTATAAAAATAATTTAAAAATCTTGCTAAGAACTGAAAAAGCATGGTTTTGAATTGATCGTAACGTCAGTATTTTTTCCTTCGGTCAAACAAGACCTCAATAATATTAAGGTTATAACTATTTTAGACAAGAGGGGAGAGCTTAAGTCATATTTCAAGGGCAAGTGAAGGTTCATTAACGAATCCCTCGATTCGAATTTCATCTAATCGTGGGGGTTTTCCGATAATTTCGAAGGTTCAATTGATGTTTGACTTTTATTGCCGAAAACATCGGTAAGAAACGCTAGGGAAGACACGTCCCACGTGGGATTCAACAAAATCGTGCAAATAGAACAAATCAGTCGGACACGAGGAAACAAATCAACAACGTATCTTGGGTTCCGGTTCCATCGGATAGTTACGATTTTTCACAATACGAAAAGTACAAAAATGAAAAGCATATTTTTTTCATATCAATGAAAATACATTGAAAATACTCTAAAAAAAAAAAAGGTTCAGAAGAAAAAAGTAGGAGACTCTAAAATCAGATGAGACATAGAGATAGGATTAGTTAGAGGAATAGGAGGTATTGCTTTATTAAAATCAGATGAATCAGTTCATATTTAAAAAATTGATAATAACATAATAATATATTTACATATAACTGTCAGGAAAATTTTACAACAACTGAAATTACAAATACCTAGTTTGAATTCCGTCTCCGGGTAAAATCTTTTATTACACCGTTTTACTCCGTTTTGCGGAAAGCTATTAGGAAAATCAAAAAATGATCTCCCAAAAGTACCAACTAGACAAAATTCCTTTTCAGAAAAATTTCTTTCAGATCAAAACCGTGTACACACACACACACAAAAAAAAAATAAATAATAAAATAGCGCATCACATATTGATAAAACCAATACATTTCTCGTTTCACTTAGAATTTAAAATGTATTATCAAACGGAGAAATATATTTTGGATGAAATTCTAGGCAGAACGATGTATTTGTAAACAAGTTTTGTAGACTTAAAAACTCGATCGGACTAACTGTAAAAAGGTAAAGTACATAAAAACGCACTTAGACAATAAAACCGTCGTCATCGAGTTCCAGCGTCTTTTCGGAGGGGACTCTGGAGATTAAGTCCTCCAATGGTCGTCTAATTAACCACAATTGGACACACACTCATAGGGGACAGCGTCGCACACACTTCGGCGGTATATTCAATATTATCGTCATGTGTCACGTATTATTTTGATAATAACATAATGACCGACGACGAATTGGCTCCATACCAAAAACACAAAATGCTTTCTATGCGTAGATTTCTTGAAACACGATCGATACACGGTGTCTAGCACAAACATTATAATACTATATGTTATATTTGTACTTTAGTTATTGTAATTATTATTGTTATTTGTTTTAACTGCGATGCCTTCGTAGCACGTATGCGTTCCTATACACACGCACGACTCACACAAGCCAATTTTAATCAATATGATATAGCCGTTATAGGGGTCGAAGGGCGTTCGAACGAAAAGTGCACTACACAAAGGATGCACAGACATAATGGTTGTACGTTTTGCAAGGAATGCAACAACAACAATTATTGGCCGAAAATTGTGCGAGAAACAATAATGAGGGTATACAACTGCTATGTAAATTACGTTATACATCAATTGATTTACACGCGAAAGCTTATCTATATGGACGATTTTAAACGGTAAGTTTCGGTCCTACAACAACTCCAGGACTCCCGTGCGCTTTTACAATAGCGAACGTTGTGGTGGTGGTGATGGGGTGCGACGACGACACGTCTTTATCGTACAATCTAAATCGACTGTGGTCACGCAGACAGCCATTGATAAACATTTCCGGATGATGACTTGGGGGAGAGTATACATACTAGTGTTTCGTGTATTCAACGTATATACATGGGTATCACTACGTGCAAGTAGAATTTCATCAGATAAAAGTAATGTGTCACCCACGCGCATATACACACACTGCATGCAGTATTAACCCCAAAAACATCGAACCGCGTTAATACATTTATTCATAATTTCGCATCCTTCGTCCTTAATCTCCTGCTATCTATATAATGTGTAGGTATTGAAAGTTATACCATTAAATATTATACTACTCGTGTAAAATAAATATTTACAATCTTATTCGATGTTATTACAACACCACACACACGTTTCTTTTTGCTACGGTATATAAACGGACATCAGAAAAACGAAAACGTCCATATACAAGGCGGAATGTAGTATTTTTAAACAAATTCAATTAAATTTGAGTGGCATTAATCTAACAGAGGACTATTAAAATAACAATCCTCCCTTGTGATGTTTGTTCCAAGTGAATTCATTGTGACCCTTGACTTCTACGCCAAAAACAATATTACGTGATATAAAAGACGATGACAAAATGCTTTTAAGGCTTTCGAAAAAAAAATACTTCTCTAGTCTTACAAACACACTATTCATACTAGAAAACGGACGCATACCGAAACGAATTGAATAGGCAGTCCTACAACAAAACTTGTACATGCCGTTTTGAATATCATCAAAGAGGAACTTTCTCAAAGGCTGAGCGCAAATTAGCAATACGCCGTTATATCTCGAAATCACATACCGGCCGTCTTTTCGACCAGTAATATTTCATTACACTGAGCCACTAAACATTTTGCGATTATTCGCTATCGGAACCGTTTTCTCTCGCAAACAATAACGCGTGTGTATCTACTGCAGACGTCCGAAAGCCTTTTGTTTGTCGGATTAAACTCCATACGTCCCTCTGTCTACAGTAAATAATCTCTACTAGCAATCCATACGCTATGTTGAAACAGGAGTCATTAATATTTTTTCCGCCCGTCCGAGAAACCTTTCAACAACATTGCTGCGTGTGCTAGTGATCCGGCGGCTTTGCCGAGGCTTTTAATCCGCCGAAAATTTCCACGGGCTTAAAAGTGTTTTGTTCAAAATCATATCTATTTGACCGTACACACATGGTAAATTATCATGGATTAATGCCATAATGCATTTTGCTAGTAATTACATAATATTATAAAACAAATCTATTTTTTTTATTTAAAAAACAAACTAATTGGCAGACTATAATATTTGTAGTTCGTTTCCTTTATTTAATCCTTGCATATGCTATTTTTTTATTTTAATGAAAATTCAAAATAATAAAAATAAAAATAAAAATAGCCGTTTGGTTTGATTAACTTAAATTCAAATGTATTGCATAAACAATTAATAAAGACACAAGCTAAATTCATCAATTAAAAAAAATGACAGTTAGAAAAAGGCTAGAATAATACAGTTCGGCTCAACAAATAACCAATTTAGTTCATATTTGACAAATAGAAACTTCTATAACATTAATTGTTGCTGCAATTATTTTTAAAATCAAAATATTACACATACACTACTATAATAACTTATAATAATACTCATATATATATATATATGTGTGTGTGTGTGTGTGTGTGTTTGTGTGTATGGTACGGTAAGAGTATAAATACCGAAAACACCTAGGGTTTACCAACTGATTAGTAATAGGGGCTTATATAAAAATGTGTTGTAAGAAGTCTTATCAACTTTTTTTTATAATTAATTATTTTAATTTTATAATTAGTAAGTTTTTTGTAATTAAATAAATAAATAAATATGAATCAATATTTTTATTTAAGTAATTTTTATATTAAGTAGTCCGTACTACCAATATTAAAATGTAAATTGTATTAAATAGAAATAATTGTTTTTATTTTTCGTGCTTTTACCGAAAATAGTTGTAGCTATATATTCTAAGATTTCCGGTACCTCATTTGTAAAAGCCTGAACTACAATAATAGTTCTGAGTTCTATCGTATGATTTTGTATAATATTCTATAGGTTGTACCGGTATTCATACTTTTACCGTTAAATACATATCAGTATTATAGTTTGTTTCCAGACTCAGTGAATAAAGTAAGTATAACGCGTAGATTTTAAATTACAAAACTCTCTCAAGTTATTAATAATAAATACGAAATTAATATTTGTATTGATTTTTCATTATACAAACATAAAATGTTTGAAATATTTCATACTTATAGGCTATAGCACGATTCCACGATTTAATAAACGCTATAGTATAATAAAAACATTCACGGTAATCATAAATCGTCGAACATAAAGGTCTACCTTGTATTATTCTATAAAGATTTATTGTTGAAAATGTTCTCCCAAATAATTTTTATAAGCCGGGAATCGAGACAAAAATATATATGAAAACCATATAATATGTTAGTGATAAGTTAGGAGTTTACAAAGTTTTACCGCAACCACATCGATATACACGGTACAAATAAATAAGACGCACATACATAGAAACTTAACAAAAGCAGACAATATTCTGAACAAAGCAAAATTGGGGTAGAAGTGTGGAGATTACAGGGGATGATGTCTAATATGTAATAGCAGGGAAACGAACATAAAAATAAAACTCTTGTGAACAACTTTCCACGTGGAAAATTATTATTTTAGATAAAAATCTGAGTGTTAGTTTAACCAACCACAATCGATATTTTTATGGGAGCTAAATGCTAAATAATCATCCGGGAATGTAGTAATTGTGCGGTGGCCACTAGGGAAATGATTGGACGTCAAAGCAATTTTGCCAAGCTCTGTTCTAAAGGTTTTATTGTTCTTACAAAATCAATTTGCAGCCAAAATACGTTAACAGCAAAGAAAAATGGTCCATTTTAATATTGGTTTCACAACGGAATAAACATGCAGTCTATGAGAAAAACAACAAATCCTTTATAAAGATTATTTGATTTCTTTTTCCTTCGGTAGGATAACAAAATATGTCAAGAAATTATTTGCTAGACCAATGTGATGATGTTCTTAAAAAAAAAAAAAACACCCACACAAAATTATACCTATATCAAAAGTATAATATCTGTTTTCTAAAGTGGTTTGTCGAGAAAAAAATAGGGAAAAAGTTAAGTGTGCGTGATACGATACAAGTTGTACGCGTAATCATCGAATGGTTTGAGACTTGGCCAAAGGCCAGTAGATCTTTTAACTCCGAAATAATTCCTACGAGTTCCCAAGTGTAATATACAATATTTACGAGAAATCCTTATAAAAATGTTTAAATGGAGAATGATATCAATAACTCTCAGAACTTTGTTAGGAATGGCTGAGTTGCATTCATGTTTATAGTGTAAATAATATAACTTAGTAATCAGTATTAATTTTTATTAAAAATAATTAAAAATTGTAGTACCGATGATTGAACAAAAATATAGAAACGGATTCGATAAATATGTTTATCGATAGTTTATAACGAAATACGGGTATTTGTTAACATTTAAAGCATTGATATTGAACATTTAGGTTTAAAAAAATGAATAATACATTTTGCATGAAATAATATTTCATTATTTTTACGTGTAACAGCACATGCACACACCTAACCGTATACACACGCAAAAGGGCAGGTCGAATTTGTTATTGTCTCTGCTGCTATGGATACAAGGGGTTGAAGTTTTTGTTAGTATCACTATAACACAGCAAAAATGAAATATTTTACGCAGAATTAAAATAAGGACCGTTTACACAGCTGATCTCAGGGGAGTCGCAGAATGTACAAGGAAGAGCGGACGATAAAAAAAAAAAGGACTTATAAGTGGACTTGTGTGATCCCACCATAAATCCCTTCTGTCTGACATAAGAAATGCATCTCAGTCTTAAATCTTCTGGTCCTTTGAGAAATCTACTGTTTTAATAATGCTCACAAACATTAGGACCTCGTTAATTCCCAAGAAATGGTAATATTAAACTTTTGTCACTAACTCTTATGGTTTATTATTACAACCGAAATGAGCAATTTAAATTATTTCTGACACTATAAGTGTCATGATATTACGTTACAAAAAATAGCAATTTAATAAATTTTGAAAACAATGATTTCAGAAAAAAAATGGAAGACTTTTTGGCTATGATTATTATAGTGTTTAATTATTATCTATTTAACCTATTAGTGTTCTCTATACATGGTTAAGTTTTCAAAGTATTTTGACATATTTTGACTTATTTATAGACAATTTAAATTTTCGATTTTTGTAAGTTTTTTTTTTTAAACACCTATAAAATTTAATTGACTGGCCAAAAACTCTCGAAAATTTAATACAATGTTTATAATAAACTTAACTTATCTTCAATAGAAAATAACGGTGATCGTTTCACTCAAGTTTTTTTTATAAGCTCATAAAGCTCAAATTTGTATAAAATGTATTAAAATCACTATAATTTGCAAGTTATTTTGTAGATAAAAATTCATAAAATTTTTTCTGTTTTTTTTTTAATTGGTTTCAATATGTGTATAAAATAATAAAAATATATATAAATACGAGCATTATCTACATTATTTTGATCTGATTTTTGATTCAAATGCATAAATGAAAATATTTGTACTTGTGTTATCTAATAAAAATGGGCATTTTTTTGTAGAAAATAATATTATAACTCAATAAACCATGCTGGATTAAAACATATGTACTTATTATTTTTTAAAGATTACTTTAGAATTATTTCAAAACTTTTCAAAACGAAATATATTAAGAGTGATAAATAAATACTTTAACTCTAATGACGTTTTATTATACGAAAGTTCTAGACGCTTAATTTCCAAACTTAAAAATTACTTTTAAAAATTCCCCATAGGGACTAATAACTATTTAATTTACGCTTATCTTTTATAAACAATGTTTTTCTTCAAATATTTTATAATTTGGTACTTAATATGCTAACTAAATAAGTTTAACATTAAATTGAAATTACTATTTAGTGATGTATAAAAATATTAAATAAATGTTTATAGTATGAAACTATATTATAAAATAAACTACAACTGATAGGTACGTTTAATTATAACCACGAAATTGTTAAAAAAAAATTTGTATGAAAGTAATAAATCCAAGAAAAAACCAGAAAATAAATAAAACCGTAACTAGGTATACTGCGCAATAATATTAGGTATGTTTTTGGGTATACTTATTTAAAACAATAATTATTATTTAGTATTTACATATTAGAGAGAAACAACTTTATTTAAAGTGAACTGCCCGTCAAACGGGTTGCCTAAGTGACACAGTGCACAGAATCAGACATATCTGTTACAATATAATGAAAAAAAAAATAGTACATAAATGAGAATATTACACTTAAAAAAGAACGGGTGGGCCTCGCTCTGCTGTACAGTTGGGGGTGGAGTGTACCTCGTTTATAGGATAGGTCATTATTACAATGGATTTGTTAAATTTGAATGCAATGATAGATATCATTATATACGAATAACGATTCTGAACGGAGTTAATATGTTTGTCTAAAATGTGTATATAATAATATAGTATTTTATATTTAAATTGAATTATAGTGCAATTTCATAAAAATTTAAATTTAAAACAGTCATAAAATTTTTCCTCTTCAGTCTGGTAGAGTTTTTTTTATATATTTTTAAAGGTAAGCTTATAGACAACCTAGTGTTAAAATTTTGAATCTTAAATATAAACAGAAAATTCTTTTATGAATTTTCAATTACAAAATAACTTGCAAATTATCGCAATTTTAACATATTTTATACAAATTTGAACTTTATGGGCTTATAAAAAAAATTTGAGTGAAACCATCTCTGATATTTTTTAGTTAGAATTAGTATTACTTACATTTAATCCTTTCATTCATTTTCAAGAGTTTTTGGACAGCCAAAAAAATTTTATAGATATTTAAAAAAAAAAACTTACAAAAATCGAAAATTTCAATTGTCTATAAATAAGTCAAAATATGCCAAAATACTTTGAAATATTAACTTAACCATGTATAGAGAACACCAATATAAAGGTTTGGTGAAAATTTCAAGTTGTTGCGGTTTTTCATTTTTGAGTTAGAGCATTTAAAAAAAAATGTAATTTGTAAAAACTTGATTTTGCGTAAAATTTCCCGTTTTTTCGTAATTTTTTTATCGTTTTTTTCGATTTTTTCAAAAAGTATTAAAAAAGTTGGATTTTTGACTTGCTCAAGTACCATCTATATTCACTTTTCTTTCAGAAAAGTTGCTGTATAATCAAATAAAAGCATTTTAACTGAAAAAAAAGTTGTCGTCAGACACAAAAAAAAAAACACACATCATTGTAAAATCAATAGATTCCATCACTCCGTTCAGAATCTAAAAGTAAAGCATACAATAAAATATGGAGTGATTGTAGAATATAAATGAAAAAATTAATTAATATTAAGAGTATAAATGCTTATGTATAATAATATTAAGTGTCTCATGACAACTAAGCATATTTCTTTTAGTTCTTTTAAATCTAATGCCTTATTTTTAAAGAAGTCTTTAAGCAGAGGGGATGCTGTTCCACGTGCCCCGAACCATAGACCATGGACTTCCCAATTGCTTATTTGATTTTTATTTTTGAAAAAAGGAACAGCTGGCTTGTAAATGGATTTCTTCTCTTCGTCCACTAACTTGTCTTGATTATCCTCGTTTGTTTCCCATCGTATTGTAGGGTCCAGAATCATTCCTTTACCTCTTGTTCGGTCGAAGATGACTATATCCGCTCTCCTATTTTGATGGTTGTTATCGTCAGTGTGTGCCAAGCAATGTGCTTTTTCGTGTACCTCGAATCCTTTTTTCCGAAATATGTTTGCTAACTGCGTGCGAATTTTATGGTGTGCCAAATTTCTGAGCAGCTCGAATCTCGGACAAGAGATACGGATGAAGGAAAGCGTTTTAATTGTATTCTTCTCACCGCAAGGAGGATTCCTGCAGTGGCGGTTTCCCTGACTCCGACCTCTCGTCACACGATTTGCCATCGAACTATAGACATCTTAATACCATTGCACCATGTCGCATAACAGAGTCAATTGATTCTAAGAATGGATGTTCTAAAAGGTTCAAAGAAGTTGTCAGCATGGGGTAGATTAATTTTGGGAATACATATTGTTCTAGTATGTTTAATTTTTGGTCGCCTCGCAATAGAGGAGAGGTGATAAGCATCCTAAAGTCTTTTTCGAGATCGGTGATGAATTTTTTCCTATCGAAGACAATATTGTCCGTGTAGTTGACTCCAAGATATCTGTTCATGTACTGAAATTGCTCGTATGGTGGATTTGTCTGATAACACTAGGTTATTAGGAGAGAGCTGCCCCTCTTTGATATTTATGATAAGTGATTTTTTAGGATTGATCGCCATTCCTACTTGGTTGAATGCTAATTGCAAAGTTTCGACTAGTATTATTGCACTTTCTTCGCTACGCGCTATAATAACCGTATCATCGGCAAATGCCAAAGCAGACAATCTATCTAATGTTGGTTAAAATACTCATGTTTTATTGATAGAAAATAAGTAATCATAATAATTATAGAACAAGAATCGTTTTTTGATATTAACATTTCCCGTTACAGGTAGAACAGGGGTCCGGGGCGGCAGCCCCAACTACAGAGAGTCTAGTTTATTAGCTTCTAATACACGTATAGCTGTATAGCCACGAATTATATATCATATATTATTTTTTTATTATTGATTTCTCGAAAATTTCATATAAGATAAATAATTAATAGATATTTAATAATAGTTTTATTAGAAATTATGATTTTAAAAAATCATTGTCAAGCAGTTAAATAGTAAAACGGTTATAAGTTATAACTAATAATAAATATTGTTACAATATGAAAATGTTCTTAACATAATATATTTTATAAAAGTAGAAGAAAATAGAAATTTGTTTTGTTTAATGTCCACACAGAATAATAAATGATACAGATTACCGTAACTAAGGAAATAATTTCAGAGTATTACAATGTCACAGAGATGCCTTAAACGCATCAACTATCGATTCCAAGTGAAAAGTTTTGACATATAGATGGTTGAAATAAAATGATGCATATTCTATAAATATCAAAGAGTTTTAACGCCTCACTGGTATGCTGGATTGCATGATTTTGTACGTCGCGTCGCACTGCATGAAGGTTCAGTAAAGATAAGAACGAGAGGAGATTTTTCGATTATAATACCGGCAGCGAAGGGCAACGTCAAAGTGTAAACAGCAAGTGTATGATAAGTGAATTTTACGCATTTGTTTCCGTCCGGTTCAACGGGCGCAATGAGAATAATATATTGTCAACAAAAGCAACCACACACGGGAATCGGACAGGCAAAGGGATAAGATAAAAGAAATAGGTACCACATATATTATAGAAGTTATCAATATGAGGTGTGTGTTTCACGTTTGTTGCGGACATTAACCTAATGTTTTATATTACATAATAAAACGTTGCATACACCCGGTCGAGATCAGCGACGAAAAAAAAAAAGAGAATTTAATAAAATTCCCGGTGATTTATGGAATTTAATCATATTAATTCCTAAGAATTGAAATGCATTTATTCCCCGGACATTCCAAGCAACGCGATTGTGCGCGGCCATAGCATAGCCGTGTCATCGTAACGAGATTAAGAAAAATTAAGAACCCTATTGTAGTGATGTTATTCTGACCCCGGCCCAAGTTGTATTGGTCTTGACACTAAAATATGATTGAAAAGCAGAGATTTATCGTAGTTGCCTTATACGCGTAGTATACTTGCGCGCCGACGTCGGAAACCATTAAAACTTGTATTACATCGCATATACATAGTGTGTCAGTCAAACGTAATATTATCATTATCGGTAACCAAGAATGTCTGTGTATGTGTATGTGTGTGTGTGTGTGTGTGTGTGTGTGTGTGTAAAGGTACATATGCACGTGCGCACGCGTCCGGTGAAATTGAAATCGGCGGCGCGTGATCGGAGAACCCTTTTTAGCAACCCCAGCGACGGTGGTTTTGGATTTCCAATACAAAATCGAATTTCCGGTAACGGCTGTTAATGATTTATCAAATATATAAATCATTAACCGTGACACTATATACGCGTTTACACGCGCTCGTGCAACGGTTCTGAAAGGTTTGCGAATATCTGCGTTATATTATAATATTATATTAGGGTTTCGTTTTACATTTTTTTTTTTTTACATTCAAATTTAAACTACAACAAAGCGAAAATACCATAAATGGTCAATAAACACTGAACCAGCATTAATTTAGAACAGGAATTTGATGTGACATTTTTAAACGAATAACGTAAACGGAATTCAATTTAACTTTCGTATATTCGACGGTAGATTTTTTTTTTTTTTTTAACAAATAAATGTTCAAGTAAGTTTGTATATTGTTAGTACTTTGACTATAATCTGGTTCCGTCAATTATTCAAAATAAGAAAATTCTGTATAATGCACGTGTAAAATATTTAATAATTTTAACTTTGACGACTTGATTTCAACGACCACTTACACAAAATCACTGTCGTATAGACTAAATTACGAATCAAAACCACACTCAAACACATATTATATGTATAAATTATTTATATATTTTTTTACCAATTATCTTTAAATTATTTTATCCTAACTAGATATAATTTATGTATTTAAATGTAAATACGATTTTTAAATCAAAACAAATAATTGCTTATGATAATAATTCAATATGGTGTGTATTAAATTCTTATGACTAGTTTCAACGGATGATTTGAACTATTACGCGTTAATGGGTCACACCTATATTATGCACACGAGTGTAGCAAAAAAAAATACTAAAATATTAAAAGAAACTACAATAGGGAAAATTTTCTTGGTAAATATAAAATATCAGTAAAAGACGTTATGGTAATAAATAATAATGAAAATATAAAATTCGTAGAAAATTGGGAGTGTCTTTTTTTAAATTAACGGTTAAAAGAAGCAAAACCCAAAACGCAGAACTAGTTTGGCAGTGGAAATTAGCATGACACAATAATAATACAAACCATTGTCAACTCATATTTGTGTTTTAGTAAGATGTTATCTTCGTACTCAGTCATTATTGTGGGTGGTTTTAACGAAATCATATACCGTGAAATTACAAAATTATATGTACATTTGTCTTGGATATAATAATATCAGAGACCACCACCTATCGTAAAAAAAAGTTTAACAGCCCGACGTTTATACTTCATGTTAATGTGAATTTTTCGACACAAAAACATCAAAACATTAATTATCGTTTAGCACTCTTTTATCCGCACGTAAATTATTTTTGATTTTTTATTTGTACACAAAAGCGAATAATTGCTTTTAAAACACATAACTTCAATACAATTTTTTTATTCAAAAGAAGTCAATTATTACCGGTAGGTATTTAATAAAGATTCGACACCGTAAAAAAAAGAAGAAAAATATAACACTTGACATTCCATTCGAATTACATTGTTTGCCCATTTTCCCAAGGACAAATTCTCTGTAGCTGACGGGTTTTCCGAAACTGCGCTGAGTGCCACGACAGGAAATGGTAAAACGGAACAGCTAGTTACATTGTTTTCCATTTCCAGGGGACATTATTATGCGTTTTTGTTTCAAACCAAATACATTTCAACGGCATACAGTATAAGTAATAGTAAAAGTTATTGTGAAATTGAATAATTAGTGACAGCAATATTAGAAAATAAATGATGCTGTCATTGGGTGTAAAATATTAACGGTAGAATTACAACAAACAACCGAAAAAAAATTTATCACGTACTTCAAGACTCAAGTATAACTTTCTACAACAATATAATATGGTTCTGTTTCTAAAATGTTTCTATACACACACCTATTCAATAAAATAAGTTTTCGATAAATATTCAACTAGGTATATAATTATTTCAGTAATTAATAAATAATAATTATTATTATTTTATCAAGCTATTATATATTTAATATTATTCAACAGCTAATTTTAACTACACGGTTTCAAAGACAATTCTACATCATTTTCACTCGATACACAATAATATAGATTTTATACATCATTGACTTTTACAACAGAACACACAAATATTTCTTCAACTTTGTAACCTTGGAACTGCTATAAGATAAAAGTGTTCATAAACATAAAATGTATGTATGTATGCGATGTATAAACAGAAAAATGCATTACAAAACATGTAAAAAGTATTAATAGTTTTTTGAAAACAAAATAAAATTAAAAACCAATCCCCAAAAGATTTCGTTTTGAAAATAAAGTATTTTATTACAAATGCTACAGCAGTATATAGCCTAAAGCAAATAAAACAGAACAATTTCGTTGACTATCCATTTAAAGCCATTTTGAAATGCTATCATAGTAGTAGTTAAGAAAATGACTAGATGTTTTTAAAAATACGTCCAATAAATGTTTTCAACACTTTAAAACGAAATTCCAACGCAGTATATAATAATAATAATAATAAAATACAAAACCACTACATACAACCTACACACCAGATAAAATATAAAGTTGGGTGAAACGCTTGAATGATAATTTAAATTATACATATTTGGTATTTCTTTAAAAAAATTCAAATCGAAATCAAATGAATTAGGTACGTATAGGTAAAAGTACTTTTTTTTTCTTTTTTTTTTAACCGTATTCTTAACATAGAAACCACAAACAATTTGGAAAAATAAACCACAAAGTATATTTCAATAAAAATTAAATATTTATTTTCAACAGTATTGCATTAGTTTAATGTAAATGTCATTGGATAACCATATTTTTATGTTTTAAAGCATATTTAATAGGTATTGTTATTTTATCGATGTCTTAACAGTCAATGATTCTAAATTAAAGTTCAACGAACCAATATTTTTATTTAGTTCGAAACAAACTATTAATGCGATACCGAATGTACTAGAGCACTTAGTTTCCATGTATATGCGTGTACAAACACAATGAACTCACAACTATTCACTATGCAGTTAATAATATATTTAATGTGAACGTTTGATTTGCATAATATATCTCACAGTAAATCTATATAAAATTAAACAGGATAGTTATTATGATGATATTAACAAAAATTTATATAATTTATAGCCCTCGGCTTAATTTTTCTAGTTAAAGATTGTAGTTTAAGATTTGAAGAGATGGGACTGAACGCGCTCGAAGACGTTATCTGCGGCATTGGAGCCACGGGGCGTCATGCCAAATAGTGGTTGGAACAAACTTTTGCTAACATTGAAAAGCACTAAGTCCTTCAACCACATATAAAATGTCTGTTTCCAAACTCTGTGCGCATCGTATGAACAGTGTACGTATCTGGCATACGTGAACGATGATTAAAGATTGACGGAATGCATGGAATTAAAAATGAACAAGTCTTTGAGTAGATTTGAAAAGTTCAGTTACCCATTAATATATCGTCCAACCGTTCGCGGAGTTATATTGTACTACGACCAAGGTTATTATACGTTTGTATATTTGTCACGATAAATGCCTAGCATACTGCGGTATAATTAAAATATTATATACTTCAATAAAAAATATATACGTCATTGGATTTCGTTTTAAACAGAAACATAGGTAAATAATATCGGAATGGATTGCCAAATTACAATGTTATATATTTAATATCTAGTAATCTAATTAATTTATGAGTTTAAACTAATAGAGCGGACCTATAGAAATAAATACTGGCTATTTTGAATTTTTCACTTTAGTATTGTAACAAAACATCAGTCAAATAAATATTACAACTTGATCGTGGACAACAACAATAAATAATAACGACAATAATCAAATCACAAATTGTAAGCCATAATATAAATATCACAAACCAACAACATGCAGTTTATACGAACATACGTATATTATACATAAATTATGCGAGCTATTTGCTCGGAAAAACGGATTTATATTATACTGTTTATCATCGTCCTCGTCGACCTTGTACAATTTTACATAAGACGAGTATCTAAGTTTTCAATTATTCAATAAACTATAGCAGACGTAAAAAAAAATTAAATTAAATAAAAATGTATTTTAAGGTAAAAACAATTGGGTTAAAATTTGTTTTTGCTTTGTTATAAATTATCATGCTGTATGTACACTAACACATCTTGTTTCTCGGGTAGAGTTACAAGATACATGTTCAAATTATAAATTTAATACGTAATATCACTGGTTTACGTAGGACGATCACGTCAGAAATGAAATATAACGTTTTGCTGAATCCTATAGTAGGATTATCAGTTGTTTACAATCATGTACATTGGGCAAATTCTTATCTAGCTAATAAGCATTTAGCAAACAATAAAATATATATAAAATCTTTTATTTTTTTTTACTAAACAAAACGTTATAAGCCATGTCGTTATGTAATTATATATATGTTCATTATTTTAGTAAAAATATATACGTATGGCGCAATGTGTTGAAGAATATACTATAGGTAACTGGAATCACAGTTATTTTTTTCTTCCTTACGATTTGAATATCCGATTCCTAGTAACCCTTTTCAATCACATGACCTTCATCTTACAGCCGTCTTCAGTACAAGTTTACCTGACCTTTTAATCTTAGATTTTTGCTGATGAAATATTCAACATCACGAGCAAAATGAAAAAAAAAAAATAATAATAATAAATAAATAAAAAAACCAATGGGAAAAGGTGAGGCAGACACATTGAAAGAAGCAATCGGCACAGTGACATTTTAAATCATTTGCCGTTTACACGGGGTGCACGAATAACACATCCAATACCATTTATTCCCCCTGGGCACATGTTGATGCGTCTGTTTAGGTATTCAAGTCTGGTTCAGTTGACCTGCCGGTTGCTAGTGATTGCTTTTAAACGGGGAAAAAATCGCCTGAATATTTGAGTACTCCGAGCACGGGCCCATCTCGGTTACAGATGGTCTCTTGGGGGACCAACAAATAAGGAGAGAAAAAAACACTGACAACCCGCCTGATGGTAGAGTGTAAAAATATAACATAAAACCAAAATGTGTTACACCGTCTGATTAGTTATAAATTTAGTTTTGAAAACATGAAAATACAAAAAAATATCGAATGAATATAAGGCCTGGAATTTTTCATATTTAAAATTCCATACTTTACATAGAAGTTATGCCAGCCAATGAATACAAAGAGGTATATTATTAATTTAACGTTTACTGCGTATATTAATCAACATAACAAATTACGTGACCTGTGACTACATATGCATTTTTGTCCAATTCATCATTCAAATACCTACGAACTTATATTTTAATAAATTTAGTTTTCATCAATGTTAGAATAAATCGAGTTTAATACATTTAAAAAATAGTTGCACTTCAACGTTTTTAACAAAAAAAAAAAATGTTGTTAATCTTTTAATAATAATTTAGAACTATGCAAATGTATACGTAGAATTATAATTATAAATAAGAGTTATTATAGGAAGAATTGAAAGATTAGTATAAGATAAAGTTATCTTACTTACAACTTCAGTCATTATCAGTGCAACTGATACTGACATTTATAGCGAGCTTTTAAATCAAAATTATATTTAAAAAATACATATGTGCTGTCGTACTACCTACCGTAATAATTTAAGAGTCTTAAGTAACAGTTGGACAACGATAATGAAATAAAAAAGGAAAAACATCCGGCTGTTATTGTATTGCTATGATAAAATTATTTCAATTGTTTTACATTAAGAGTTTAAGTCATTTTATTTAAAAATCCTTTAATTACTATTTCGGAACAATGACATTTAATAGCAAGAAATTATTTCGAAACAAAAATAATTAACGTAATTAATAAGCTTGGAGCCGATTTTGGGAGTGAAGTTCAACTGTAGTTACAGAATAAAATATCTGTATACGAGCGAAACATTTACTTATATTATTTTAGTAAACCATGGTCAACAATAAATTGTATTTAAAAATTAAAAGTGATATGAGTACACACCCATATAAATATATAATATTAAATAGGTAGGTCTTAAATTCATATAGTATATATGTTATTGATAACATAACAGTTATTAATTAGAGTATATGTAATCGCGTATTGTTTTAAATGTTTTAATTTTTTTATTTTTATTATAAATTACTTTCGAATAACAAAAAAAAAAAAAAAAACTGCACAAACTGGTTTTGTCATGTCCGACTGCAGTCTGGAGGTACTATGATTTACATACTCGACGACGACGGTCGGATAATGACTACTACTGGCAAATGTTTTTCGATTATTAAAAAATCACCTCACGAACCACATACATTACATTATACGATGATACGGTAGAATACACATTATGCAAACTCGTGTTACAGAAAAAAAACAATGTGAGCCCTATTGAAATGACTAAGTCGAAATACCGAAGAACGTGATTGAGAGATTGTCATTGTGGCGACTGAAAATAAAATAAAAAATATAATTACGCCTAATCCTACAGAGTGAGATCATCATCGCTAAAGTCGACACGATAGCAAAATCGACTTACATCTGCTTCCGTCGTTTTCAAGGACTTATAAAAAACAGTATAACCGTTATTATTTTCAATATCGCTATTGTTCAGTATGATAATTCAAATGTAGTACAATATGAACAAAGTATATATAATTTTATAATTTGTGTGCGAGTATGCTGCGTACATAAATAAATTGAAAAGAAAATGATCACTGCGACATTTAACAGTGGGGTGTTTAAAAAATAAATTACACTGCATATAGACAAACAAATGTTAAGTACTCTCTATAAAAAATGGACGTTTTATTAAATAATCAGGCACAGAAATGATTTAAGTGAAGATAATAACTGGATAATGTTAAAAATTGAAATACTTAATGCATTACTATAAAATATTGTTTTCTCGGGATTTTAGAACATTCAAATAATATGTTACACTTTTTAAACAATTTATAAGATGTACTTTCAACGCAGAATACAAGTATACAAATAAAAATTACTTAATAAGATTTTTAGAAATACAAATAGAACATATGGATTCTTTTTTAGCTTCTACTACGTAACTAATATGTTTACAATATATAAACATATGTACCATTGAATTCGTTTTACTTAACTAAGCATTGATCTAGAATGGAAGATAAAAAATAGTATATATATATATATATGTATGTATGTGTGTGTGTGTGTGTGTGTGTGTGTATAATTGACACCTTGCAATATATATAATAGATGGATAACATATTAGTCGAAATCAAGGAATTAACAGTTTCATATTAGACGTGAGAAAACATAACAGCTGAGTAGGTATAGTTATAGTTATATTACACATAATATGATATGGTTCTTAAACACCACAACAAAGTATATAGGATTCTCCGTCTTTTATACATAATAAATGTTAACAAATTATCAAGTGATATCTTCATATAATCTAATAATCTAATTAGCGTAATCCATTCAAGAAACGGTAGTTATATTTTGAAAAAATAAACAACTAATTAACAAATTTTCAGGAACACGTTACCGTGAGAAATCACAAATTTATGTAATCAGCTGACCTCGATTGGGTACATAGTGATTCACACCATAAACCACAAATATGTACGGTAAAGTGTCATACCGGATCTGTCACAAATAACACCACTAAAAAAAAAAAAGCTTTTTTCTCTGCTCCGGATACTATCACAAACATTGTATATTATTCATATTTTGGAGAGAAAAAAAACAATAGCCAATTTTGGAGATTGTCAGTACGGGAAAACGTGCTTTGTCAACCTAGTCCAACGACCTTAATTTCCTGAGCATATACACGCACGTTGGAATATACATTACTTATAACAACAATGAATACGTATACATAATAATCAAGATCGGCAGAAGCGATGATATACCCGCTGAAGAGAACACAGTGTACTTTCGAGATCGTTTTACTATACACACATAAGGTCTACGACATAACAATGACTAAGCCACTTGATATAAATATCATTTGTAAAGTGAGACTAGATGTCGCCACATTCACTACACTTAATTATCCCTTCCATTGCCAAGATTGTCTACATAAATTATGCATGTGAGGTTTCGACGATCAAATTGTTTGCCCATGTGATGTGTGCCCACTATTGTCCTGTAACAGCGAAAACTCAATGGAAATCTTCATGCACGCTATATACGACGATTACTTTTCACTTTCGTGGACGGTGTATAAAGTGCACTAGGAAAAATCCGGAAGTTTTGATTCGAATGTACGACGACGTTGTTTGGGCAACCAACTCTATAAGTGCATAGGGGGGACAGTCAGACAGAAGCAAATAAACGTCTACGACACTTAACTCGCCTGCGGGAAACTATGCTGTTGAAGCCGACCTCGCTACAGGGCCTTTAGAAACGTATATCTACCGAATGCATAAGCCTAATTACTAAATGCGTTTGAATTAGGTTAAATCTAATAATAAAGCAACAATGGCGCAAGTCGATTAATGAAGGTACCTGCTATTATTTGATGTCAAGAACCACTTAATGTTATTTGTAGTAAAATTTGTAATGAACAATTACTGAAGAACAATTTATTATTTTTAAAAAATGTCTATATTATATATATATATATATATATATATTGTAATTTAAGGTTACTTTTGAATATTTATTCATCATTGTCCGCGAGAATTATGCAAAACATCCAGCGATGTCCATCTTCATTGTGCTCGTTTAAAAACACTAACAATGAAGGTTTTTTTTTTTTTAATTTCAGTGCGCTATGGGTTCTATAGTTTCCTTAAAATATAGTGATCATAAAACATGATATTTTGTTCTACGCAAAAACCAGACCGGGGACGCAATAACAACACATGTGCGACTTCTATCAATATTATACGAATACTGCAACAACCATTCTATGAGATTCCATTGGTCCTAATACTGAATGAACGACGATGTCTGGGTTTAATTTCGAATGGTGTCTTTTACATACCCCAAATTCCTTTACGCAACCGCCTGCACCAGCTAGGGTTTACAAACCTGTCGGCTTATTATTATTCTTATTGAATTTCGACACACCACCTCAGGGGGTTCGTTTATTGTTTGGGGAAAATTCCTTTTTAACTGTTTTTCCTCGCAAACGCAATATTAAATATACTCCTTGTCGTATATTGTGTGTATGAGCTATAGGCTTGGTGTACAGATGATTAATTAGGTGTTTGGTGTGTGGGCGCGCACGCGAACAATAGGGCGCACAACTTAATCTCCCGCATTTTACCCAACCCTGCCGCTGACCGACGGCGACGAAACATCTGTTTCGGACACGAGACTGTATAAATTATTACTATTATACATATATACATATATATAATTGTACATATCATACAGTGCGCGTGTGTGCCTTTTCACTCAAGCGAGGCGCCGCCGCAGATTACCACCAGTGCGTGAAAAATAGCTAATGAATATACCACACGGTCTATTCATTTCAGAAGAAAATTTTACTTTAAAATTGAATTATAATTTTAAATTACATCCAAATTTTACATTATTGGTACACAAAAAATAATCATCCAGATTCAGAATTATATGACTTATGTATTAGGTATATTACTTAGATTACTTGCATTTATGTTATTTATTTATGACGATTTTCTACGATTACATTGAAAATCTTACTATACCTACCTGCTTTTTATTATGAATAGGAGTGTATGTATACTAGATTAATAAATGTAAAAAAGATAATATCGACATGAAGTGATTCATCAGTTTTCCTTTTTTAGGCTTTAATTTTCAAATTACTATGATAATCTCTTTCCCTCCAAGACTAACTAAGTCAAAACAATATGATTAATTATTAATTGTGGATAACTCAAACTGAGCATAACACGGAAACACTTAGAATTGTTTTCAGACACGTGACATAAGCGAAAATCACAAAGTTGACTCACCTATGAGAAGGCACGTACGTGGGAGATACCATAGTATTTTCTGCAGAGGTCTTTATTAACACAGAAGTATAACGGGTTATCAGCATGATGGTGTCGGCTTCATAAGTGCTGCGTGGAAGATACACAAAAACATCCACATTTAATACATGTAATATTATGCAATAAACGAGTTTGTACACAGTATAATACGGAATCAACGCACTACGGTCGGTAAACGGTTTTAAGTTTATGACAGGTTAAAGGGACAAACAACGAGATAGTTGGTTATCAGTATAAACAACATTTGTTGTCAAAATAACTTAGGATCCAATAAACGACTGGTCATATTGAGTTTAAAAAGTTAAATATTGGTTTTTGTCTCGAGGCAGAGTAAAAGAGTACCTAATAAAAATATCCCAACGATATTTTCTTTACGTTTATCGGTATACACATTTATGGGTTTTCGGCTATCGGCAAATAACCCGGTATCATGTGGACACAAGGTTGTACAGTTTTTCCTTTTCCTTTTTCTGTTTCCAATTTACAGTTAAATTAATAATTATAAGTATTTAAAATAACGCAATGGAATGAAATTTTCAATCCACCGAAAAATCACATAAAAATAAAATAAAATGGTGAATTCGCGTTTTTTCAAATGGCATGTAGTAGCAAGGAAACGCTGCAAAATATATAATGAAAACCAATCCTTTAATAGGCGGGCAGTTTCGAGAGCCCAAACAAAAATCGTAACGACCGATTTCCAATGCTGTATACCTATCGGTGGTGTTTTGACACAAAAGAAGAATAAAATAAAAAAAAAAAAAATCCAAGAGAAAGTCTACGAACACACGGCGTGTTGAGTCCTGCGATTTATGCGTTTGATCGTGGTACAATATTATGCTCTATCTGTTGTACCCGTTTCGTACGGGACCGCGTGCGTTTTTCCGCGTACCTGTGCACACGCATACGCGCGCGCGTAACAATAATGCACGTGAACACACGTAGTCGACGTTTACCATTTTATCCGGGATGGTCAACCGACGGCAAAAACGCGCGAAAAATGTTGTAAAAGAAAAAAAAATACACAAAAACAGAAAGGTAAAAAAAAAAAACACAACCAAGACGCGTACGTTTGCCCACTCGTAAAACACAGACGCGCCCGCGCGCACACACACGTATTGAATATATAATAATATATACGAGAGAACTCGGCCGAACGCAGAACGCTCACGACACAAGACGGAACGTCGCGCAACACACGCACGTATTGACTAACCGGTTGGCCGACCGACCGATCGATACACACACACGGTCGGGGAACCCTTCTATACGTAGGCGTGCGGTCGAGTGCGCCGTGTGTGCACTGCGTACGTACATAATATACCCCTTCCACTCGGAACGGTGCGCGACGATAATACCTGCCTGCTGCAGCAGCTATACCACTATAATACACAACAACTACTGCTGTAATAATGTACAGACGATAAACATTGCGTATAGGTGGCACAATAACCGGATAATCACCCGAACATAAATATGTATAATAATACAGTGTGTAAAATATAAATAATATTATAATGTACACCGTGAACGTTAGCGTTTAAGACGTGTATGTACTAGTGTGTGTGTGTGTATGTGTGTGTATAATAAATATATGCGGTCGCGCGCGCGTGCATATTGCAGCGGTTGACCCGAGTCGAGCTGCTGCTGTCGTGCGACCGATGTTTGCGTATACGTAATGAGACCAACGATCGAGTGTAGCGTAGTATTTTAGTTGTAGATAGGTGTGCGTAAGTGCGTGTGTGGGTTTTTTTCGTTACCTATTTAATTGAAACATATACGAGGCTCGACGTCGCCGTAGGTTTACCGTGCGAGACTGCAATGTATAAGTAGTACCCGTAGTACGCAGCACGAGGACTTTAGAACTATATCAGCGATAATATATTCATATAACGCGACGCTTGTGTGCCGATAAATTAAAAATAAATGTATGGCTTGCGAATTTTTTTTGCCCCAGTTTTATCGACCAAGCGCTCAACCACCAAGGGGAGAAAAAAAATGCATACTTCGACCTGCAAAACCATTACAGTTATAGTTCGCCGAAATTGTTTCCAGTCAGATTCAAAACACTATGGAAATTACGATCTCGCGATCAAGCTAGTAGAATAGTGAAAATTACCAATAGGCTAAAAATATAAATAATATCCCAACACTAATAATGTCCCCATGGTATGTGAATTGAGGATGGAGGGAAATAATTACCAAATATTAGATTGTTAGGCAAATTGTATAATATGTATAAATTAATAATAAGAGGCATAAACTTTTTGAAATACAAATGGTCCTAAAAACTATATTATACATTCTTCTATGACCACATAGCTTTTGACTGAAAAGGGAAAGAAGCTCGATAAAATGTGAATATGATACTCGAAAATTATTAAGTGTTTTAATAAAGAGTAGTACAGCATATATTATATAAGATAAGAATGTTTATAGTCACCTAAAATATAAATAATACTGAATCTCATAATAAAAATAATGTCAGAAATAAATATTATCAAATAGGTATTTAAAGATAGTCTATAAAAAAATAGTCGACTCATTGCCAAAATCAAAATAACTTATGACAACTATTTCGGTCAAAAAAATTATAAAAAAACGAACTAAATTACATCTTAAACTACAAAAACATACTTACTAAGTCAATTCTCTGATATAACATATGGATGATTGTATTAATTATTTGGTATCTATAATCTACAATCTATAGTAAAGATACTTCTTACAACATAATTTATTAATTAATTTAAAAAAATATTATAATACGACAGGTACAATTTTTACCATATATACAATATTGTATATTTTATTTTGTGCAAGTTGTAAAAACATTTATTTTTAATCAATAAAAGTAATAATACAAATCATACTCGGTAAGTAGGTACCTATATAGGTACTTTCATTCGAGCGTAACAAATAGCATTTGAAAATAATTTATACTCCCTTTTTTAATCTATAAATAATGAATTTCAAATAAAGCAGATTTTTCACGTGTCTTAGTATTTTGTATAAAACCTAACCTTCTAAATCCTGTAGCGTTAGAAGTGTACTTATTGTGTATGCAAAAGGGTCATCGGGATCGACTTATAGGGTGGAGTCACCCTTTTCGAGATTCAGATTTATGTAAGTTTGTTTGTGTGCCCTTCCGTTACTGGCACGCAATGCATTTAAACTTCCATAGAAGCGCAATGTGTGTGCCATTTGCGAATTTTCTTAACAAGAAACGATTTGCATTCAGTTATGATAGCTGACCAAATAAACTGGTTGGTTTCATCTAACGATCCTACAATTATTGCCATATACACTTTTTATAATCAAAAAATGCCATCGGCGCCATACAGCGGCGCATACATCCAAATCCTAATATTATTCTATTTGATTTATTTTACTTCAAACATTTAAACACGATTTTAATTTGATCAATAATGAAATTATTCGTGAGCATTAGACGCATCATCACAAGTGGACGCTTTTGGTATAAATAATGGAATGCAATTAGAGGGGGGGCGTCAACAAACACATGTTAACCAACAATACTGGTATATTATTATAAGTTATAGATGGTGTAATACGCATAATACTTGCCGGTAACTATTTCCATTAATGAATGCGCAGCAGTCGTACAGCCGAATTGTAGTTTACAGTTTAGCGTATTTTTTTTTTTCGTAGGAGTGTCATGTAATGTTTGGCGACGCGTGTGGTTGCTGAGGTCTGACACGTGTACTACTATAAGGGGACACTCGGGCCGAAATCATGGTATAACTATGCATATACGCACACATGCATAGATTGTTTGGTATTGAAAATGCTTAGTATAAAAATACGTTCGTAAAGAGATCCATTATCAAATATAAAGTACTCTAATAAAAAAAAAAAACCATAAATAATTACATCAACTCCTTTATAATTGATAAGTAATATAATTGCATAAAATATCATATGGATGAAATAGAGAATGTGGACTCCAAAGTAATAAAACTGATTTAAAACTACAAATTTACAATTTAGAGTCTCTAAAACTAACATAAATAAATTATGTTTTGAAAAATCATCGTATCGCGTGGAAGAGTACAGAAAGAAATTCCTTATTTAAAGAACGTAGGTGGATTTAAAAGCTCGGATCCCCAGGTAGAGCATACTGATAATGTGGATTAAAGGCAATCACAAAAAGCCTTCTACAGTGTCTGACCAGAGACGTTTTCAGACGGTCACCCACCGCAGTCATAAATATATAATAATGGACTGAATCCTTAGAGTATTACTCTCTGGGGTTTCATTATCTGCGAGACATCCGACACTTAGCCGACTACTCGGTTTCCGAAAAGCAAAAAGTGTGTTATTTACTTCCGATAACGGCTTTATATACGGACGGGAAAGAAGACTCTTAAATTCCAGAGAAGCTATAAAATTATGGGTTAGCTGTAATTCAAAAGACTATAACGGCTCACAAATAATATTTATAGCATATGAAAATTAGATTACTAACTAAATTTCATAGTTAAAGTTACGTAATACATACATTCATCTATCAATGGAATGTTTTTATGGTATAAATTTATGTTATTAGTGTTATTAGATTATTACACAAAAATAGTACTACTCAATGTTATAACTTATAAGACATATTTAACAGAAAAATATTAAAATCCATCACATAAAATATTATATTAGTATAACCGTTAAGTTAAGTAGTTATTATAGTGTTATACATATAGACTATTTCCATAAATAGGAAAATGATTTTCTGCTAATTATTTTATTTTGTTTATACAATTGATTTGCATCTTATACTAATAAAAAAAATATTGAATACTATCAATTACATTCAATTTTATATAACATATATTTCATTACATTGTTAAACTTCCAATTATTTTAAAACTTTTATGGTACCTAAATTGAAAAAATATAATATATTATATTATAATTATAATATAATATAATTATTTTTATGAAATTAAAATGTCTTTGTTGAATAAAATACCCGATACGTTTTTTACACAAATATGAAGGGCTACAGTAGAAATTAAAAACCAACCGGTAGACTATAAATAAAACGATGCTCTGCGTGGGGGCATTTTAGAGGACTCTTTGCGAAATGAGAAAACTTCAAACGATATTGGGTCTCATCCAGGTGAGGGTAGTAGAACGTATAGATATATCCCGGGCAACTTTTACATTCACCCCCCTCCCCGTCGCGATTAATGGCACAACTCAAAAACAGCAGGCGTGCAATGTTGTAGACGTCTACATCCTATCCGTAATGGACCTATAATATTACCTCAAAAAAAATGTACGCACGTATTCCTCTAACTTCCCGCGCCGATAAATATAAAATTACTTTGAAAAAAGTGATTTAGAAGAAAAGTGTTGTTTTTAGCATCTCTATAAAATACACTTGCAAAATTCTGTTTAAATATTAATAATTTAAGTCAAGCTATAAGGTTATATAGTTTATTTTCTGGCACATTTAAAAGTTTATTGAAATGAAAGACTACAAATACCTACATTTACAACCATGATAATTTATTTACTACTTAGATAACACTTTTATCTAAACGTACATAATAAAGAAGAGAGGGTCTGATATACAGTTTTAACATTTGCATACAAAAATAAGTAGGTATATTATTCCATAATAATATAATACAAGAATAAATACAGATTAATATATTATGCCTAACAACTGTAACTTTTTTAAAAAACCAAAAAGAAACGAAAAACGTGAAAAACACATCAGTTTTCAAAATTTAATACTTACAGGTTACAGCTATACAAATAAGTATAGGTATAATATACTCAACATAGTTTTTATTTTCAGAATCATAATTCTAACAAATAATTAATAAATTATTATAAATGTGCGAAAATTGTATTAATTGAATTTAGTATTTTAACTGTTTTTATTATTAATTAATATTATATCAGGTTCTGAATGCCACATGACTATGCAACATGACTTGAACAATCGTGAATATTCGAACGATTTATTTAGAGTACAATTACATTTTTCATGCACAGATATAGTTTTGTATTAAATCTACTCTATGTTAGTATATGCATATTATTTATATTGTTTACTACTGAATTTAATTAGTTATGTAAAATTTTAAAGAATTTGAGACTTGACTTTATACGAAAATTATTATTATTATTATTACTGAAACTCTATGTTAAAATAATCATACTAAATTGTATATACTTTACAATATTATTAGTTATCAGTTGTATATGAAGAAAAAGAAAAATGATCATTTAAGATGAAAAAGTAAGATTTTTGAAAATGTTGAAAGTTAAAACGACCAATGCTTTAAATAAATAGTTAAAATAACACGTTCCCAAAAAAAAAAAAAAACTGCTGGACTAAAATAAGCTACACTTGTACTTCATATATTTTCTGGTATTTAATAAAAAATAAATCATATAATTATGTCTGTAGGGCTGTAGACAGTTATTTACACTAAATAATTGATGGATAACATAAAAAAAATAATGCTTTGCAGTTGAATTTGTAGCTATATTAAATTCTAGTTAGATCGATCCTAATAATCCTACGGTCTTTATTTAACCACCACGCCCCAAATATTCACATTTACAATATTTATATATATAAATTACATTATACAATATTAAATATTAACTGGCTTAATATTAAGATAGTATAACACAATAAACATAGTTGTATGAATCCTTACGTATGCCCGATTTTGGTTTGTGTCGTGACATAAAACTGTCATGCGTTAAACACAGCGGGAAAACCATATAATGTTCAAGAGATTTCGATACTTAACGGCCTAACACTTATGTTTAGAGGGAGGGTGGAAAAAGCTTTCGATAGTGCGATTTCCATTAACATGGGTATGGAGACTCTTAAGTAGAAACAAAGAGGGGTAGAGAGAGGGTATACATATACAGTATATACATGGTTTTGAATACAGCCCACCGGGTATAGCATTACGCCATGTGTGTATGTATAATATATACTGTTCAGGAAACAGTCAAGGGAGAGCAAGTATAACACGAATATCTTCCTTGTTTTGAATATTTCGACGGAAAGGGCTGAAACCGATAAAACCCGATTTACAACATAGTGTAAGGAGTATATAGGAAATTTTAATTACGAACTAGCCGCATAATGGGACCGGGTGATAATGGGCTTTAGATTTATGAGAAAATGTGTGTGGTTAAGAGGACACAATGTTATAACCAAACTTTAGCCAAAAGCCTTTTGTGTTCTATATTAAACTTCTTAGAAGAATTAAACGTTTAGCTGTTATATAAAATACGTAAATCATTTCCTCGCCCCGACTTAGTTTTGTATTAAAAATATATAGAAATTTTAATTTTGTATTTTGTAACTTTTTGTACAAGGTGGACTATTATTTTATTATTATTATTATTATTTTTTTGTACATACCATATAGTAATTTACGTAGGTTAAAATTTTTTATTTTTAAATTATTGTTAACTATAGTAAACTATTACCTAATATAATTCTTTGAAAATCTTATTTTTTTTTTTTTACATGTATAACTTATGTATAATATATACATTTTGTCTATCTTTATTAAAGAAGAAAGGTCTTAAGTTGAAAAATGTCTTTACAGTAATTCAACTTTTATGTGCAATAATAAACCACAATAAATGTATTACATATGAATATTAAAGTTGGTGTGAAGATTTTAAGATTTTATTTAAACATTATTATTATTTTTTTTTTTTTTAGCGTAAAAAAAGTAAATTATTTACACTAAAAACCTACCAAGATAATTTAATAATACTAACGCCTGAAATGCAATTAAATGTTGTAGGGCATATATCTAAAATATAAACAGAATAATATCTGCAAATCTACTCCCATGGCAATCTAAACAATTCATAAAATTAACTTAATAAACATACTTTCTATATATATATAATATTTATAAGTTATTAAGATTTTTAGTTAGTCATTATACAATTTTAATTAAGAAAACCACTCTCAAATCTTACGGCTACAAAAATAACCCTTCAAACATAATTATTTTTAATTAGAATAAGCGAAACTGCAACTATACAACTAGCGTTCATCAGTAATAACATTTTGATAAGACAATACTGCAGCGAGTTGCTACGAATGACACTAGTATATATAAATATAAATATTATATACCTATATAAAGTAGAATTTAAGATGAAAAGCAAATAGTAATGTAGAAAATAGCAGAAAAACACATAAGAATAATAATTATGAAATTGAAATGTTCAACACGAGTGAATAAAACACTTAGATAAAGATATCCAATGTCAAACTGAATATGTAAATAAAAAAATATTTTATTCTCTATTTTTAATCTACACGTTCACACTCACAGTTATACGTACATTAATCAAATTCATCACACTGCGGTACCACTACAGTATGCGGGAAGTTCACGTTATTCTTTCGCTCCAACGCAATGGTACGTACGTGTTGATAAAAGTTGGATTGAAAACCCAGTTATTTATGCGTTGTCAAAAGTTTAAAGAAAACACATCTTACATTGCTAAGCCCTTTAAGCCACCAGTTTTACCCCTGAAAAAGTCTTTGTCGTAATAAACAATAGTATGATTTACGCTACTAAGGGTAATTCCTTTGCACTTTAGTAGCATAATGAATCACGAGTAGGTGTGGGTTTTTTGAGCAACGGGGATCAGGTGTGTCTATGGAGTAAGTAAACTTTTATTACAGTTTAAAATGTTTGGGTAGTTTGATGTCTGTATTTGAAAATAAACCCTAAGTGACTGTAAAAAAATTATGTCGGAAATATTCAAAAGGTTTTATGACTGCATTTTCAGTCAGAAACCTTTCTGGAAACCTCAATTTATTTAAGTGCCGACATAACGGTGAAAGTGTCCAAGACAATCCAAAGGAATGGAAAGGCACTACATTGATAACGATGTTTACTTAAACATATGACAGTAAAAACACTTGACTGGATATTTAAGTATTACCTTATCTAGTAGTTATAATAAATAAAGCACGTAATGGTGTAACAGACCATATATTAAATAAATAATTCTTTATTATAACATTCTTTTTTAAATATTATGATAATTCATATACCATGCATTTTTTTTTTTTTAATTTATGTAGTAATATATACCACAATGGCACGACTCATTATAATGATCTACTTATATTTTTGGTACCAAAGGAATTATGTTAAAATATTAAATAACATGTGTGTAGTGTATAAATAAATAACAAGACGTCATTCTGATAGACAAGTATAATCTATACCCATCAATTTTCTGTAGTTTACTCGCGCGTGGCACACATTCATATCCCGATTTTATTTTAAATTTGGTAGATTTCCAACAGAAACTTTCATCACCAGAAAAAATGTTAATGAAGTTTATGTCCGTTTCCGTTATTTCTCTCAGATTTAAAATGATCTACAGATATATATTTTTGCATACTTATCTCATTTAGAATTGTATTGCCAACGAATTAGATACAGTAGTTTACTTTTAAGAAACCACATTTCCACAATAAAAAAACATCAAAAACAAAGTTATAATATACCTAACGGAAATAAAACCATATATTACTATTATTATGTAGAATTAATCTAAATGAAACTTCGTACTAATAAATATATTTTTCTTAATTAGGTAACATTTTAATGCATACGTAAAAGGTATAGAACTATTATTCAAAATATTTCAGATGGATACACGGCATAAAATAGAAAAGAGTAAAAAACGTTAGTAATGACTAATGCGCCTTGTAGGACCTCAATCAATACCATATAATGTATACTAATCATATATAATGATAATGGTTCATAACAAAACAATAAGATACTGCATTGAATAAATATATAAAATGTAAAGCGATACAATTTTCGGTTCAAATCGTTCAAAAAGGAATACACAAATAAACAAATATTTACATAGTTAAATGTATATATTAAATTACAAAAAAAAATTAAAAATTTAAGACAGTAATGTCAATAACATGATATATTAACCCAATATAGCTCCACAACAATAAATTGAATCAAACGATTATCGAATAAAACACATCGTAGTAGAATGGATAATAAATCAAGAGATAACTTGCATATTGTTATATTCTGAAAACTATTTGATCAATTATTTTTAATTGTTCAGCAATACGCACCATGATTAAAATTGATAAATATTAAAACCAATCACCAATATATGGTTAGAAAATATAAATTTTTAACTTAAAAAAACAGTCACATGAAGGGAAAACTATTAATTGCAAGTACAAACAGCACTTGTTTTATTCATATAATCATCAAAGTTCAAAAGTTTCAAAAAATCTATAAAAGCATTTTCAGAATCCCTACAGTATGGTGTTTGCTTTATGAGCTTTGACCATCATTTACCAAAATCTATTTCACCGATATAATTAGCCAATTACAAGTTTAAGCACACAACCCTCGGTGTTGGACCTCCTATGAGGACTCAGGGTCAAGTAAAGTAGCCATAGGACCTACAATAATTATTAGTAGATTTATGCGAAATTACCGTTCATAATCGGGGCTGCCGCGGTGGCTAATCGTCCACAGGCACGGTTTTATTATCCAACTGCGTGCCCATTAAAACAACACACTAAGGCAATAATCCCATCGATATTTTGTAGGTCCCCTCCATATTTGGATGAAATATAATGCCCACCGTTCCACCACCGCCAGCTAACGCCACTTCATACTCGCCTGTCGGATTATGGTTCAAAAATGTTATATTACATACATTGTAAAATGTATCGTACACACTATAGGAAAGGGCACGTAATGGCTATAATGAAGCTATAAATTAACATCTTGATGACAGGGGCTCCTCCACCACTACCCTCATAACTACATTGTATAGGTATACGTAGAGCATAAACCGCAATTACAATACAACAATTCATTATTGTTTTCGTGAGTAATAATAAAAATTTAGAGAACACGTCGGGTGCAACTGGACTAAAATATAAAATGGCGCACTTGAAATATTTTATTCATAAAATATTACAAAAACTACTATACGCATGAATATGTATAAAATATGTATACGTACAAGTATTTACTTATTACATTGAATTTTTAATTTACATTCCGAATCAAATTAATCGACGTACAAATATTGACAGAATGATAGAAATGCTATAATTTAATGCACATTGTACGTGTCCATAAATGTAATACGATATCCAAAAAAATATATAGTAAAGGCAAGGCAAATGTTGACTTTCTAATGTGTTTTATTAACAATTGTAATTCCAAATCCCATAGAATTAATACCTATCAAATGAAATAATATCAACTACAATATTATAGCCACATAAGCTACTAAAATATTTAAAATATTATTTAGTTTCAGAGAATTAATAAGAGAACAGTCATCATGCACAAATGGTAGAGAGTTAACCAAATGTATTTATTAAATTTAGAATTATTTCAACGTTTTTGATGTTTAGAAAATATTTTTATAATATAAAGTTAAATACGTCCAACAATACCAAATACATAATTCCAACATTAATGTTAGAATACATTTTAAACATATGTAGGTGATAAAAAATCTAAAAGGTATGCTTACTATGTAAAATTTAATAGTAGGTAGTAATAATAGTAATGTAGTCTTAACTGTAAGTGTATTAAGTTAAGACCATTTTTCTTTTAAAAAATGTTTAATGCATAAGAATTGTATGAGTTTGAACCTTAAATTAATTAAATTTAAGAGGGTATAAAACATATCAATTACGAGCTAACCCATTTGTTTTAAAATTTCAATTATTTTATTCAAATAACTTTCAACTCATTTAAATAAATTCAATAACTATATAAAAATTAAAATTATTCTATTGAAATATAATTCATAATATGAGTAACTTAAATGGCAGAAACTTGTAACTCATAGAAAATACTGTCTTCCTAAATTAAAATGAATACTATTTCAATAATTTTAGTTCAACTTTTCAGTTTTCTGGTGTCTCGAAGAGTGAAAAAGTTTATAGGTCTTCTCCCCCGTAAATTCACAAGGGAATTCCCATAAAAGCGATTTATGATCAAGTCCGGTATGCGTTTTATTGTAGCCGCAAGAATGTCGTAGACGCGTTTAAGTCCCGTAATAGAAACAAATAAGAATGACCAGCTAGGCTGTTATTTACACGGAACTAACCCTGTCCTTAGGGAGCTGGAAAGGTCTAAGGCCTAAACAAAAATTTACGAAAGAGCTCAAGACCGTAAATCGTTCTAACAAAAAACTGCGAAAGGGTCTCTGTGTAGAGAGGAGTGGAGCACCTCTGGTGAAAGCAACATAATAGATCTCACTGACAATTTAAATAGTATTTTTTACTTTTTAATATGAAATTTTAAACACCCATAGCTACACAAATAATTTTTCTGATTTATAAATGTATCTATATGCATATTCCAAAATATACATTATATGATGCAATATTAGTTCCTACCAAAAAAATAATAAAAATGAATAATGCATTTTTTTTGGTCTTAGTTTCAATATAGTCACAAGAAGTATTTAAAATTTCAATAATTGTTAATAATTTTTGATAAATACTCAAGATATTTCTCCAATAATATTTGATGCGGGTTATATAATACATAAAAATAAATTATAGCAAGGCATGTTGTTTTTGTAAAGTAAAAATTGTCGAAGCGTCTAAAAATGATTTACTAAATATATAGTTATGTACATTATATACATAACACATACATGAAAAAAATGAAAATCTAAAGAGTATGCAAAACAACTATTTCTTGATATTTCCCGTTTCTATTTACTTCCGTTTCCGCCTTTTGATTTTAGTTGCTTCAGGCGAACAAATGAAACGTTAATATGGGAATGCGACAGCTGTGCGTTTGAATGGAAATCTCTGAGAAACAACCCTCAGCAGTTTTGAGTAAAAAATAAAAACTCTCCATTTCAAAATCTTAAATACATCTGAAACTGAAATACTATTTTCCTCTTACATCGATCTGTTATTTTTAAGTATATATTTTTCCAAATACCCTAACTTCTCAACGTAGTGACATGGAATCGAAATTAATACTAACTAATGGCCTCGGGTAATATGTCACTTGTGATGGAATACTTCGTACATCTTGTGCAGTGATAAATGACCTGAACAAACGTAATAAAATATAAAGTTGTCAGAGTTATTGGACAGATCGACTTTTATGAAATATGAAATTCTACTTGACTGCAAAGGATGTTAGAACTTTATGTTAGGTAATTTATTTTTTAACCCATACGAAATGCAGTATTATCTAACAGTTGAAATGTTAAGAAAATGCATAATAATATATTATATACTAAATCAAATTTATAATATAGTTTAATACAATGTGTAAAAGAGACGGCGCTCTATGTAGGCAATTTACTTATTCATTACTTATGAACAAATTCGATATCTAATAAGACCATAACAGTCATAATACACTCATAAAGTCATAAACTTATAACTAATATCATATCAATATTTTACATTTTACAGTCATAAAAAAATTATATAAAAATATATATTATTTAAAAAAACGGTTATAGCTATAGTTTAATCTCATAGATAAAAATTGTAAATATAAATAATATAATATAATGTAGTATAAATACATTCAAGTAAATGCTCAATAATTGAATAAAAAATTAGTGCTATTTACATACTTTACTTTTAGTCAATTCATTAAATAATAAATTTAAAATCAAACGTACACTATTATATCATAACAAAAATTTTTATTTTAAGTTATTGTTGGGTTTAGATTTTGAAAAGACTTTATTTTAGTATGATAAGCACGTACAAACACTATACTTTAAATAGTTACCACACTATTCGAAGAGTTTATACTAGACTATTTTCACAAATTATAACATTATTTAACGGCAAATTGGTAAACTAAAGAGACAACAATCCAATTGTAAAAATGACCTTTATGGCATCTTGCTGCAGTACGTGTGACATAAACCGAAGTGTAACATGAATTTGCGACTTAAAGGAGTGTATTACTGTTCAAATATATGAGAAAATCCGCGAGATATTTTTTTTTATCCTTTTAACAGCGGAAATGGGAAAAATCTTTCCCTTTTTCATTTTCCAATTATACTATTGCGGCCAACGCAAAAGCTTTAGATGTGACCACCCTCAGCTAGCCGTTGTCGTTATTAGTTTCGGATTAACAAAAGGGATGCTCCAGGAATGTGATCCTGGAATGCAGACTGCGGCAGAATCATAACCAAAAACAACAATTATTTCAACAGCATAAATCACTGTGGACATACACTAACGGAATGCTTATCTCTTACGCTACATAAAACAAGGATATGGGGTTTGCGTAGAAGGGGGGAGTTGGATTTTCAGAAATATGGAAGGTTAACATGCATATGGAAAAAATAATTTAATTCAATATTTTTTAATATGCATTCAACAATACTTAAGTAAAACTAAGTATCTACCTACTCAATTTTTGTGGGTTAAAATATTTGTTTGTAAATAGTATTTAAATTAAAATTGTCACCAATAAACTTAAAACCAAAATATTTGTTACTCTACATTTAGTTTGTTCAATATTGTATATCATAATAATTACCTATGAGTGATTTTAATTTACTAGATTATTGTATAATAAGTGTGAAGTTAATGACATGTTGGGCTTATTTTTGTCAAGCAAGACATCTCATTAAAGTCAAGTTGTGTATAAAACTAAATTATGCATATACCTATATACATTTAATTATTAATGGACAAAGCCTACGGAAATAAAAAATATTACAATTTCATCTAAAACTTTAAAACTGAATTAATATATTTTTGATATGAGTCTGATATTAAATAATAACATTACGAACTCCCAGTAAAGATTGTTGGTATACAGAAATTATTTTCGTAATGACACGCTTACATACTCAAAATAATAATATGCCCGGACATGGGTCAAGCACCATCTGTCGGGTGGTGTTTTCTGAATACAAACGGCCCAACAAGTACACTACTCCCATCTGTCTGTAGTTTTCTAGCTTATACAAATTTATTACCATTTGCTCAGATTTAAGAGTTCCTATAGAGAATATAATTTATATGATCTTAGACAGCGGAAATACTTAAACAATGAATGGTATCAAGTGCAAATCCAAAAATTTTAACAGATACTAAAAAAAAAAAAAATTGTCATAACTATTTATTTTAGAACTCATTTATTGGTATTGTTGCAAAGTATGTATATTAAATATTAATTATTTATTAATTATAAATAGAAAATTAACGTTAATTTCTCACATATTATATTGTAACTGTAATTTTGTGAAATGTTTTTACAAAATTCTTCAACAACTTCTTTTAGAGTAATTTTAATATCCCCATAAATATTAAGGAACAAACTCTATATAATCTATCATATTCCATTGTTGATCATAGATACATTTTTGTAAGTCAAAGATAGGAAAATGTTCTTTCTGTAGTACAAATAGTCACGAGTACAACGCAAATAATTTTCAGTAATTCAATATAAACGATAATAATTGAACAGCGGGAATTCTATTAATTTGATTATAATAAACTCTTCTTATAACGAATATTATTGAAAATAACATGATCAAAGGAAATGATAAAAAAAAAGTATACTTCTTGGCGGTTTGGGTACCCAGACACCTACGGGCCCTTGAATCCGGGCCTAAATTGTATACTCTACAATTAAACGAACAAAATTAAACTTCTAATAATAAACTACATTTTTGATCCTCCAAAATTAAAAAATAGATTACAAAATAATACATTTTGAATCAACAAGGTAGATAATACAATTAAGAACGTAAGGGAAGTTTTCTTGTATAATATATGATCAAAGGATTTAATATTGTCAACTCAATTAAGTTTAATGAAACGTAAAAGGCACTAAAAGTATAGGTAGATACAAAATTCGAGAAAATCTTATATCACTAATGGATTTTGAGAAAAAAATGAGTTCCATTAATAATTGTAACATGATACGCTGAGTAGTTAGTAAGTACACGTTTTATTATTAAAAATAATAAAAAAAATAATTAATTTTCAATGATTCTATACTAATATTTGTACCTATGTCCTATAATGTTTTATAAAATAATTTTTCCCCTATTTAACAAAAAACATTTTGAAGAAATAATTCAAATAATGTGATCTAAATGTAAATGTGTTTTTTTATTTATTATATAAATCTACTTCGGGAAGTATAACGGAGAAAAGCTTTTGTTGAAAGCCCGACAATATTTATAGAGGGTCCGAGAAATATAGATCTTATACACCCTAAATAACATCGTTCAAACCGGACGGACACGATATCCCGTGTGCTAAGAATAATTCGTTTTTGGTACTAAGGCATTAAATGTAAAGGAGGTACATTTGAATCAGAATGAAACGATAAATCCGTTTCCCGGAACAAACTGTATAAATGAGTCTGAATAAGAATGCGATTGGAATGTTCCTTCTTTCAAATCGTTAAAAAAATGTTTTACCTGTAGAAGAAACATGAAGTAGTACCTACCATGAACAAATACTATTAAATATACTAGTTTATATTTAAGTTATATTTATTTATTGTTAATTATGGAATGGTAAAAGAACAATTTATACTAAACATTAAGCTATTTAATATAACATTTGGAGTTATACTTTTTACTTTTACTTATTACCAAAGTAATAATAAGTAATAAGTAATAATAATAAGTATAATAGTTAATGTTTTTTGGGTAAGTTTTTTTTTAAGATAAGTTTAAAAAAATAATTAATTTAAGATAAATTGACTAAATAATGGGGTTGAAACGTCCACAATATAGGATGATGATGTGCGTAGGTACTGTTAGTATGATTAGTATAAATACTATAATAATAATTATACTAACAAATTTTACATAATACCAACATTTTTTATATATGATAAATAAATTTTGCAACGATCAGTTATGCACCTAGGATTTATTTCTTAGATCATAAACAATTTACTCGAAAATATGTTACGGTAAACGAAAATTATAGAGTATGCCACGGTAGTCTTTAATTATTCAAGTCACTTATATTATAGATTCATCTCTATATAAGTGCATAGATTTAGCGGACGGCTACACTTGTTTACATGCGTCAAACGTCACGTTGTTGCTGTCAACACGCATATCCATCGATAAATTATTATTATTTTGGTAAGTACTCGTATACAGTCTCGCAGAAGCGTACGTGCACGACCAACGAAAAAGCCACCATCGGTGGCATATGGATAGTGGATACCTATGATATATATTTCATCTGCGACAACGACAAATATCAGATATCCGTCGAACGTGAGTTAAATAGCTACACGTATATATATTACATCAATAAAATGTGTTAAGCCGTACGACTACATTTTATTTTTTAGTGGGTAAACGCTGAGAGTGTACTCTAGGTTATTATTACCATATTTCACATTTGTATTTACAATGTAATTTATTGTCGTTATCTTATAATATAATATTACCTGTTTAACGTAGTGGGCGGCGAATCGTACAGGTCCGTAAGCATGTAGTCCAGATCATTAGCAACCGCACTCAACAACTGAAACAAAAGTATAAGCTGTGAAATAGATAGAAAATAAGTAAAATTACAATTCATAATGTTGACAGTAAAAAGTAGTCATGGTAACAAGGAAAATACCGCATATGGTACGGTATGGTATTAGAATTGTATGTTTGATTTGTCTAGAGTTTACCCTTTTATTTTTTTCGTGCTATTAAAACTATGCCAACTTTTACAAGCAACTACAGCATATTAAAATATTAAATTTTATATAAATTATACTATTACTGTGATAAAATAAGAAATCAATTCACATTTTATTTAATTTTAAAGAAAAATGTAAGGATTTTAATTATATCTTAATTATCATATTAAATGGTCATACAGTTTTTAATGATAAAACATAAAAACTCTTAAAAACTGTATTGAAAACTTTAAAAAATAATATTAAATTGTTATTATAAAACCTATAACCATAAAAATATAATGAAAACAGCCAAAATAAAAGTTTGTATAAAAATGACTTATAACAAAAGTATATAACATTAGTATGAACTATAGATCGAAAAACTAAATAAGTAACCTCCTCGTATAACATATATAAAAAATTCAAAATTCATTTATAAACAAAAAAATATTATAAGTTATAACTATATACATATACATAGCATAGAAATATTTCACAAATAAAAAAAAAACCTATATATTTATCATTCATTTTAGAAATATCTTTTACGATTATAATTTAAATTAAGATGTTTAGTTATTTTTTTAATCTAGATTCATTTTTTAGATTTAAATATAATATTATATACAATAGTTTTAAGTCAAAAGAACTAAGAAGAGATTTTATTAAGAAGTAGAGATACTTAAAGTTCAAAGGATTCGTTAATGAAAAATAAAGTCTTTGCCTACTTAATTTTATCATAAAACTAATATTAGATAAAATTAAAATTTACATCTTATAATATAACTTGTAAATGTATACTAACATAAAACTGATAAGCGTATGGTGTATAATTTATTTTCTTGTAAATACTACTAAGCGTATATTAGTAAATTAATTATGGGTAATTTTAAAAATAAATAAAAAATGTCTATATACTATGTGGTATTGTTATAGTATCTCTAATATAAGTAAGTATTTGAGCTTATTTATTTTGAACCAATTAAATTATTTTCGTCATTATTATATTAAGTTTAGTTTATCTTATAATTCGTAGAAGTTAATTTTAACAATATTATATACTTAAATTGTTTATAAAATAAAATAATAGTCTCTATAATAAACGATATTATTTAGTAACAAAAAAATTATTTGTACAGAAACTTTGTAAAATTGTAAAAGTTATTTATGAAGGGATACTGTTTATTGTTAAACATATAAAATATTTCTTAACGATTTTATCTTTTTACAACTTCGTTTAATTGGAAAATACGATAATTTTTTGGATTTATGATATTAGTATAAAAGAACATAATATAATATGGTAAATAAAAGTTTGATATCATTTAAATAGTAATATATTGTTTTTAAGAATAAAATAATCTTACGTGAACGCTTATATTCTATAGTTAACCAAAATCAACAAGAAAACTTAGTAGACTGAGATTATTTTTTTTTAATTACAGCTATTACATGAACGAATAATTTAACCCTAAAGCAAATTTAATTTAAAATACTGATGAATGTAATAATTGTTGATATTTTATTTATTTTTAAATTCAAACAGAATCTTGTTTTTACTAAATGTCTTTGAAATTTAAATATTTAATCCTAGAATCATAAATTATTCTAATATTATAATACATTTTTGGCTTCAAACATGTATAAACTATATACTCGTACTTTGAATCACTAAACCGTTATTAAATACGCATAAATTAAATTATTAATAAAGTTTTAAAACGCATAATTTTATATTTCCAGATCACAGTTGTTTTAAATGACAGTACAAATCTCAAAGAATCCAATTAACAAAGTAGGATTTAATGCAATAAGGAAAAGAAAAGTTATCGATTTTTCTGTTCTTTTTCACACAAAAAACCACCGTGTGTCACGCAAAGAGAAATTGTCACCGACGGTTTAAGTCGCTTGTCTAAGAGAAAATAAATAAATTTTCAAACCGGATCGCGTGTCATTCGGATCCCAAGCCCCTAGTGTAACTTTAAACGAGTCTTGAATATAAAAGTATAAAACGGAATGTGAAAGATACACATGGCCGACTTTTAGAAACGACGGGAAAAAAAGCTTTTGCTACAGTATAGTACATCACAAAAACGTAATTCGTGTGATGTGCAAAAAAAAAAAAAACTAGAACAGAGGGGAATACACATACGATTCAATTACGTTCGATTTTCATTGTCGAGATTGCAGTTTTCATCAACATCAATAGTTTTCGAGTGCAATTTTGAAATGAACAAGAGAGTTTAATTGAGGACGTTGTAAACACAGTTCATCCCAACGACAATTTTCCCCAGAACATCGAGATTCAGCTTAATGAGATATTCATTCGACCTTAAACTGTTTCTAATACAAATATTTAACCAATATCATTATCTACTTCTCATTGATTTTAATCACTTTTTTAAAAATAACTATACGTGTTTGTCTATAAAATAATCAGAAATACACTGAAAAAATCAATTTATATGCGTTTATCATTACATTTTTTGGAGGTGTAGTTGATTTAAAAAAAGTTGTTAAATGATAATAAATCATAGTTATTTTATAAACAAAGAACACGAAGTAACTTGAATGGTTTAAAATATTATTAATACAAAGGAAATCATTAAACTTCAAAAATAATGGATTATCTACAAAATATATAAATATATTATATATTTATATTTTATTGACACTATACAATTTATAATAATTTATAGTAAAATAAAATATCGCATAAATTTAAATTGTAATAACAAATTTACATAATATTAAATTAAACTTTTGATGAATAATATTAAAAATATAAATACCTATACTTTTATACATTTATATTGTTCGCTCCAGAAATAAATAGTAAAATTAGATAAAATATCAATTATAATTTATAAATCATAAGTAAATCATATATAGTAGATAAATTACAAAATTCCTCATTACAATTTGAATGATAAATTAATTTCACTAAATAATGCTGGAATGAAAATACTATTTTCGGAGTTTTTGTTTTAGTGTAAATGCTATGAGCTGGAAAGTCGTTTATGTAAATTTGAAACAAAATCAACGAGGTTCCTCCTTGGTATACGCTGTAGCTGATGGAATATTACTACGGCTGTATATACTGTATAATGTATACGCGGAAGATTTTGGTGTGAGAGAAATCATAAAGAATACCACAACTGTTGTGTACTGTAGAATTTATATACATATATATAAATACTAAAGGGCAGGCAAATATGTAAATATCGAAGGGGAACTAGAACGGCGGTTATGATACCTCGTTTCGGGTTAAACGCGAAAAATATGCTAAGATCACGGAAGTTATCTTAAGGCGGACCAAAACAGAATTGAATAAACGCAATATTTTCGTTCACTGTACGTGATATTACACCTGCGGAAAATCTGAAGAAAACTCACACTCATAACACCATCACAGCACATAAATCATAGCATAACCGAGATTTGCCTTTTTAATATTAAATACGTGCAAAAACGAAGTTATTTATTATGTAAATAAACGGGATAAATGAAATTCAAGACTCAATAATATAATGTATGTTGTTTTAAAAATTAACTTTATAGATATTGGGACATATCATAGTATGTATTCTAATTTCAGACACTTCTCTTTTTATATATATATATATATTTTACATATTTTATAAAGTCAATTTTTGACAAAATATTAAATTTCTGGATTATCTTAATAAAAAAGGGTAGCATTTAAAAAATATTCCATTACATTGTTTTTTTTTTTTCATTAAGTAATACATTTTTAAAGTAATAAACAAATGTTAACTGAATAGAAATAAAATACTAATAATTGTGTAATCAATTATTAGCAAATGCAAAACAATGAGTCCTATTCTACAATATTAAAAACAAGAATAACAAAAAGCGATTGTAATAGTAAACTAAATTTGTAAAAATTGGTGAGTATGCTTTTGAAAAAAAGACATGCTTTATAAAAAACAATAGGGAAATAGATCTATTTACTGAAGAACGCAGGACATTAAATTACAAATGTATAACCCACCAATGGAATATAAAATATCTTTAAAGTTTCCTTGTTTCGAGTAACTATATTGATCAACAAACTAGTAATTCTTTTTCGTAAATATTAGGCGATATTATTTTGATCAACCAAAAATCTCCGCAACAACTAATAAGTTATAAGTATGTCATTACTTTTCCATAACAATAACCAATATCGAGAACAAGAGATTACTAAAAACTATGAACAAAGCATTTTTATATACATGAATTGTATTAGAAATCGACCTGGATTGGATGAAAATCTGACAAAAGAATGAACATTGCGCTTTAACGACGTTCCTCTCTTTTTTCATCGTGCTGCATAACCGACAGAAAAATAAAAAGATCCTTCGATCTTTTTATGAAAATAATACAAAATAATATTTTAATGTTTTTAGGGTCAACTCAATGTTAGACCTTCCGGCTATATACCATGAAATATAATATAAAAACGAGTACTTTGAAAAAGTATTTTGAATAAAATGTATGATAGAAATAATGATTTGTTTTTTTCTTTCGTAAGTTAAACTCATCGTTATAGAAATATTACAACAATAGAACCTCCCTTTCGAAATACAAAATATTAAACCCGTAATAATGATTGTTAATGCTTTGTAAGTAATGTATAAAATCTGATCAAAGCACATAAAATTATATACAACATATAGCCATAGTTGTGTAAGGTTTTCTATCATTTTTTGATATTTATCATTTCTTGAGCCTTTAACAATAGTCAAGCATAAAATTGAAATAAATTTTAAAGCATGGCTTTAAATCTATACTTTGACATATTATACTAAATGTAAACTTTTAGCATTTATAATAATGATATAATGAATAATGATTAAGGTCTTAAAAATGTATAGATTCTTAAAATATATTAAATATTAACTATAAAAAATATTTAACTTGAATATGTATTTTTAGTGTTTACATTAAGTTATAAACAAAAATATTATTGTTAAAATTTACTTAACAGTTTTCATAATATATTTGTCAATAAAAAGTTTTTAAATAAATATTATTACAAATAATTAAAGGCTAATTTAAATTTGTAATAATAATCTTATTCAATTTAAGTATATTAATTATTTTTTTGTATTTGTATAATCATTTATATCTGTAACTATAAAAATATATGATCTGTGTATAAATTGTAATCTATAAGTCGTAGTAAAAAATAAGTGGGAAAATGAAAAATAGCTCATACAAATGATGTTTAATGATTGTTATTGGTATGAAATGATGATATTATAATTTGATATTCCTGAAAAAAAAAAAAACAATATTTTCGACTACTTCAGTTGCTATGCACCTAATTGAACCAACTTAAAATAACTATAACATTAAACTAATAGAAGTATTTAGTGTAACGCGAGTAGATAGACAAAACGTTTGGTTTTCAGATTTGGTATAGATCTAGTATACAAAGTGTGAAATGTGAATTTGATTCGCCCATATACACGAAAGAAGATATCGTTTTTTGACATAACTGGTATAACACAAAATAAAATAAAATGTTGTCCATAAGATAAAAATTGAAGAAATAAATCCTTAAGAAAAGTTCACTTTAATTTTATATAGATGGATAGAATATAGATATATCTATAACTATAATATAGATATAACTAGCACGTTAACCATCTTTCTTTACTGACGCTGTTTACCAAACTGCCATGTGTTTATTTTGTTTATTTTGATATAAAAAACGAAATAAATGTACAGGTAAAAACGAATACTTCATATTATTCTACAGTTAAGAAAAACTAAATATATAACTCCTTAATTAACATTTACGATGACTAAACCGATTTTAGATGCTTTTCACTGCTTACACAAAGGCCGTTATTCTCAAGTAGCACAATTGGCGACAACATATTTTTATACAAAAAAGGGGGAAACACGTAGCTAAAGACCGATGACCCAAAGGAATGCAACTAGAATTGAATTCCATCTGAATTCAAGGAAGAAATTCGTACTACTGGGACTTTATAAATCGCTATTAGCAAAAGCGAATCGTTTTGTATATTATGAACAAACTCACGGCAAGGCAATATTCGCGAAACCTGGACGAAATATATTACTCCTTTCCGGACCGACGGTAAGCCTAATTTGTCTTCACATACGGCTTCCCCTTTTATATGAAGAAATTCAACAATATTTCACATCGAAATTGCACACACTTTCAGTCTTTCCAAGAGGGTAAATCAAATTCTAAAAACCGATGTATTTATCTTCAGATACTGTAAAATGTTTGTAACGCGTGAAACTAAGTCGTGTACCACTACATAACCCTAAATGTCTAGTCATGTACACGCGCTATTCAATAACAACTATATAATTACTTTCATACGTGCACTATGTGTAAACTATATATCACACTGTCGGCCATCGCCAACTTTATAATACCAACAATTACAAATAATAATGCGGAGATAAATTATTTTTCTGTACCAAACATGCATATCTAGGTACTCGTTTTTAATGATACAATTTTATAACAATGACAAAATAAATAATTTTACTTTCTAAAAATTAGGAAATCAAAACAATATGCATCACGTCATAAATTTACCATAAGAATAAAAAAACCATTAACAAGCAAAAATTAACTTATACAGTGTGTACTTACTAATAAATAATTATTATAATAAAACTAAAATAATGGTTATACTTAAAAATATGAGTTAAATTCTAACAATTTTTCATCTCTAATGGTTTAATGCCGGGGTCGGCAACCCGAGGCCCGTGGGCCACATACGGCCCGCGAAGCAATTTTGTATGGCCCTCTCTAGGATGTTTAATTTTCATTAAACAATTTATTTCATTATTCAATTTATTTTTATTCGATAATATTTTGAACATAAGAGATATAAAAAATAACTTACAAATGGAAGTCATAGAACTTCAAAATGACGAGGTTCTTAAAATGTTTTTCGGGAAGCAACTAATTTGTCTCAATTTTATAGTTATACCCCGACATCTACATTCCTAGAAATCACACAATTTGCACAAAACTTGAAGTGGCGTTTACAAGTATATGAACATATATTGAACAAACATTTTCTATTTATAAATTCAGAAAAAATAAACACTCTTCACGTCTTAGTGATGAACATTTTGCATGCTGTATTAAGTCTCAACGACAAGTTTGGAAACCTATATCGAAAAATTATATAGTAAATTGCAGGCAAAAAATCGCATTAATTTACAAATTTACATTTTTTTTTCTTCATTTTAATTTTTTCTTTAACGCAATTTTTCCAGTAAAATTTGTATTGTTTTATATTCTTATATTCCATGTAAAATAATCAATTATAATATCAAAAAAATTATTAATATTAAATCTTTTTTTATTATTATTAATGTGACCCTTGATGAACATTTGAAAAATAGTATGGCCCACATGGTAAAAAAGATCGCAGACGCCTGGTCTAATGTATAAAATAGTGTCATAAAACTTTTCATGTAATATTTTATTTTTTTTTTTAGTAAAAAATTCTGGAATAATATTATGTAAAATCTAATTATTTTATGTATATTCGGAAACCAAAATTCTACAAAAAAATATACTTGAGAGAGGAATTTAAAATAAAAATAATATTCCACAGCAGTTTAAAATAAACGGATTTTTTATCAATATAATATACAAAATATTGTGTTGTAATGCACTTTAATGGAAAAAAATGTACAAAATAATAACCTTCAAATATATTATTCAGTGACCCAACATTTATCAATAGAAAATCAATAAATACAGTCATAGTAAATGGTAGACAGTAAGTAATAGGTATGTAGTATATACCTATATGTTATTATTAGTGTTGCACACTAATTATTAAAATTAAACTAAGAATTATATTTTGAATTAAAATTTGTCAAACTAATAACAATAGGTAGTATTATCAATATGGTTTTGAAAAAATCAATACTTGCCTGATCAATATTATCTCTCACATGTCTTATAGTTAATAATATATATTAATAAATAATAAGTTAATATATATTATACAAATTGTATGCAAACCTAAATAAGAACAATATATAAAAATATTAAAATTAACAGATTTAAATGACAAAATATAATGTAAAAATGTTAAACTATTTACAGTATTTAAAAATCAGTAAGAAAAATAAAATTGTTAATTATTTTTATATCTTCTAATCCAAATTAGTATTTTTAATTTTCAATTTAATTTTTTTTTTTTTAATAATGTATCTAAACATTTTTACTTAATAACATCTTACCAACGGTAAATTTACATTTTATAGACTCAAAACATTAGCATTTATAATGTATGTAACAACAATAAAATAAATATGGAGATCTCCAACCAATGCAATTATAAATGTATCAATCTACAAAAACTATGATGGCTAACATAAATTACTTGAATAGTGAATGCATAAGTTCTGAATTGACAAAAAAGTAGTACAATTTTGAGTTAAAAGGGCTAAGTAGCTGGATAAAATGAGGAAAAAACTCATCACTGATGGGGTTATACACAGATGTTAATTTACATATAAATGGCATTTAAAAGTCAACTATGGCAAGCTGTCCAGTTAACCCTAAATAAAAATATTGGGTATGAAAAATAGTAGCCTCTTGGAATATTAATCATTTTTGTGGTTAACTTTTACCATGAAGCTTGGAGTTCAAAAAAATACTCACACAGTAAGCACTAAAATAGTATCATACATAGGTAGAGATACAATTTGATATACTAAGTTATACATAAATTGATTTACATAAATAAGTTAAGGTTTTATCTATAAATTTATTTTTAAGCATATAAATCTAAAAGTTCAAATTTAACATGACAAATAGAGTACTTTCCTATAATTGGTCTTAGAACTCCATTTATATAAAATATGACAATATATAGGATGTTTTAGGATGATTCAACAAATACAATAACTATTTTCTATCTAACTATTTATATGTTCTATCCATCTCTTTTTTTTTTTAATTAAAATTATAGTAATGCAATAGTAAACTTGTATTAAAATATTTTTTACTTTTAGAACTCAAATTTGAAAATCTGAAATTTTATTTTACCATCAAGAAAATAGATCAAAATAGCAATTTTGTAAAACAATTTTTAGAAATAATTGTTGTATTTAAATATCTTATTAAAATTTAGTCATTAATTTATTATGATTTTTTAAACTTTTTAAAAATTTGAACTTAATAATTAAAATTATTGTACAGTTATTGTATGTTCTATCAAGAGAAGATAAGTTTCTATTTAAATGAATGGTGATTTACAATATGATGTAGTAAAATTAATTTACACACAATATTATATTTAACGTTTTAATTAATTTAAAAAATGCCTAAAAAATTAACGGATAAATCTTTATTGGAGTTTTAAGGATCAGCATCTTTCTAAAAATCCGTGTCACATAATAACTATTTTGAATATTGTTTAATGCATTTTTGATGTAATGGAATTAACAAAATTGATTGAAAAATAAAGGTAAAAAATAATGAATCAAACAAAAGTAATTGCATTTGTCGAATCATCCAGAAAAACCCTTTTTAAATTTATATTTTACAATAATAATGGTTTGCACTTAAATAATTTTGTATAATATTTTTTTTTCAAATTATTTCAATATTTTCAATATTTTTAAAAATTTAATAAACGAGGCCTTGTTTAAATATGAAAAGTTTTTATTTCAAATAATGTAGTTATACAAATATAAAAAATGTGCCATATTATGTAAATACATTTTTGGTTATCATCTAAATTTATAACTTTATTGTTAAGATAGAAATAAAAAAAAATTATTACATTAATTATTTAATTGTAAATAATATACTTGTTGTGAAACATTTGTATCTATATTTCACTGGATTAAGATAGTTAAAAACCTACTTATAAAAATACTGGTATACTTTCAACTTTTACCAGCAAAAAGATAAACATCATGAGTTAAAGAATAATTTTGTACAACATTCATTTTATTAATTTTAACATTATTGGCTCACATAACTAATAATTTCAGTAAATTTAAAAATATATAAAACAGTCTGTAGGTTAAAGTAACTGAATCTCAAATTAGAGTAATCTTAACGCTTCACTGTAAGTATAAAGTAATTTATTATAATATTTGAATCCAATAATGAATAATAATTATTAACTTCAAATGGTGTTTTTAACTGAGAAATTGGTTTATTAAATAAGAGTCATGATTAAAATTATAAAAGGAATAGGGTGAATTTAATATTTTTACAGTTAAATTAATTATATTTTTACATTTCATATTGTAAGTGTCAGGTGCTAAATTGTGTATGATAAGCGTTTTGAAAGTTGTTCACAAGCTCAAAAAAAAAAAAAAAATTAAGTATGAAAATAAATTATTATAGAAATAGAATATGTTATAATACTAGTACTTATTACACCTAATTTTAATATATTGAGTATGTAATTAAAAACACTAGACTAGTATTACCATAGTTATATAAAATATAACATGGTTAGTATTATAGAAAATGTTTCAAGCTTAACAAATTTTACTATATTATATAGCATAGATAACTCAACATTCAAAATTAACTTAATAAAAATACATAAAATAGATTAGCATACCAACTATATAAAATAAAAACATCAGTAAATAAAAAAAATTAACAAATTAACAACATTAAACCGAATTTTGGGTCTAGTAAAAATGTGTCTTATTAACTGAAATGTTTTCCTTAACTATATTTCATCACAAATACAATACAAATAACTTTTATGGCCCTATAATGTCAATAGTACTGTGTTATTATGCTGACTGATATCACTGTATTGTAAATGGTCAAGCTGCAATGTAAGTAGTTCTTCTTATTTTAATTTAAAATATTTGTTTAATGATTTTACTAAGATAATTATTTATAATTAATTCAATAAGCCAATGCCTTTTAACAACAAACAGAAAAGAAACAGATCATTAATGAATTACAAAATTATATAAAATAAATTTTTTATTATAACACAATAAATAATTAATATTTGTAAAATTTAAATTTAAATTTAAGGACATAATAAACAATAACAGATACAGCTAGCATTGCATTACATCTATGTATTCAATGATGACCAATTTACTTCTGTAATAAGTATGGAAAACTTACAGAAAAGAAGCTATTGATACTATATACATATAGACAAGATAAAACCTTATTTATGAAAGATTATACTTTTACTCTGACTGAGTCTTAGATTAAACCGAATACCAAAAGAATTTTTTTAAAATGTTTCAATCTCACATTTTCACTACATGATTATTCTAATCACTATGATATATGAAGGAAAAACCAAGGATGAAATGCCTATAATTGTTTCTTCAAGAGCATTTTTCAACGAAGTCCAAAACAGTCATGTATAATAAATATATTCCATAAACATACACACCAATAATCAAAATAAATAATATATGATATAATTTACAAAATAAATTAGGTGAAGAAAAACAATAGCTAAACTTTAAAATGGGTACCTACAAATTTGTAATCAATATGTATATTTTCACTAAAAAAATTCATGTCTAAATTATAACTATATATTCTATTAGATAACAAATTATGGTATTCATACTCTTAGTTTTATTATTAAAAACATTTAAAATTAGTTTATTATATAGTTCATTATATTCAAAGAAGATTACATTAATAATTTAAAGTACATAATGTTACATACCTAAATGAAGGAAATATATGACGAAAACCTATCTGAAATAAGCAATAGTTTTTATGAGAACCAGACTCACAAATTAACTAATAGTTAAAAAGTCTTTAATGGAAATTATGTTATTTTTACTTTCTATAATGTAGTATCATGCATAAAAATTGGTGCTATAGCTAAAGACAATACATTTATTCGAAAAAATCTTGTTAAATTTTGCATTATATAATATACGAATGACAATAAAAACTTTTACTCCACGATGCTAAGATTAATATGGAATCAGTTTTTTCATATAAAATTATATATTTTTTGAATTATATTATATGATAATCAAACAGATCTAATGGTCCATGTTTCCTTCATAATTGAAAATAATACTCACCAACATGTAGGAAGATCCAGCAGCAGCAACAGGTCTTTGTTCATCATTTTCTGCACAGTCATCAGCCATATTACCGATAGTGTGCTAAAAAAATCAAGAAAAATAATCAAAAATAATAAAATACCACTAACATACAGTGTGTATTTAAAACAAATCATAATATGAACAACAAAATGTAATCACTGAGTACTTATTTTAAGATAATCGGTAACTCACAACTTCTAACCATGGATCTTAAGCACAAACACGTCACACTACTATATTTTATTCTTACAGGCGCGGTTTCGACAGAAGATTTTGATTATAATTATCATTTGCTGACGATAAATTTTCTTAGAGTTGATGCCAGAAGAAACGCAAATTTTTTTAAATTTAACCGACAACCGTCGAAATTGATTTGCGAACGGCTCGCCACAATAACATTACAATAATAATAATAACAACAACAATAATTAAACAGAAGTTTCGCTTACGATCAACAGGTAATGAATGATAAGGTGATAAAAAAAAAAAATGTAGTAAAATATTATTATAGAAGCGAAGTGAAAAAATTCCCAGACGACATATAGCTAAACTACAGTGTGACCGGTACGAACACCAACTCGTATGACGTGTGGGCTAAACGCTCGAGCCGGTTTTTACATCGAACGGCGGCGGCGACGGCGAAGAGCCAGACATCGACTAATCGACATGGCCGACTCCGAGGACCTTCTACAGTCTACACTCACCAGTCACCAGTGTGCACTCTATACAAACACACATATGACATATTTAAATGCTTAATGTATTAGCTTTTATAATATACGATATTATTCCCAATTTTTTTTTCACATTTTATCATGCGCTAGAGTACCTATTTCCTGTTTATAAATCACTTCGAATGACCAATAAAACTGTGTCAGTAATTATTATTATTCTTATATTAAATTGTAAAATGCTTGATAAATGAAATGATTGTCAAATAAATAATATCAAATAAAATACAATAATTTACATATTTTTTGGTGTAATCAATAATCACTCGATTATATTTATATAGACAACAGACGTTCCCACTTATCGTTCCTATTTACTGTAATAAACTAGCTACTGAAAAGTATAAAACTAATTATTATTTATTGCGTTGGTGTACGTGCCCACCTATGTACGAATTTTAATTTATTAAATCAATTGTTAAGAAGTGACTGTGTCTAACTATTATATACAAAGAAAACGACAATTGCAATTTGTATTAATTAATTAAACTAGTTTTTTTCCACGGGACTATAAAAAACGTATCTAAAATTAATATTGATTTAACATTCATTTTGTAACCTAACGTCCTAACTAATATAGTTATACCTGCTCTTTTCGCTCTTGGTTGTTAAACTTGTATACGCTATTATTTACAATATCAAATATGTATATTATAAGTTATTAAGTTATAAGTTATAACAATAACATAAAACAACCTATACTAATTTAGTTCACTTAATTACTTAACCACACTTTTTTTAAAAAGTTATTGATAATACATTATAATTTGACACCAGTCAACACTTCCATGGGAATCCGGTATTCAGCTATAGTAAATACTTTTTTAATATTTTATAAATATATTAAATATATATATAAAAGTAACTTTTCTATTATTTCTTTATTATTATAATAAAAAAATATAGTATATATATATATATATAATCAAAGAATTTAAAATTGATATGATAGTTCAACCAATGTTAATTAACAATGTAAGACCTAACACCTAAGTATCTATTATAAGATAACTACTAACTACTACCTATGATACCACATTTATTTCATTTTAGATTCTGAATAAAACCAGAAAGATTACTCCGATATATACAATACAGATATATAGTACAAAGATAAATCTTATCTAGTTGATACTTGGACAGAATAGATTTAATCTTTTCTGTGACTTGGAGGTCATTTTTGGAATTCCTCAACAATTCTCAGAATAATCAAAAGAACCGTGTAAAAATAACAAAACACTTAAGCCACCGTACGAGTTTCGCACTCGGCACCACCTAGTATTTTATCAAGCACCATTATATTAAACTACTATATTATAATATACTATAGCATTTTATAGACATTTCATAATTTTCGAAATATTTTAATAAAGTATATACATTCATAGGCAATTGAAATTTCTAATTACAATTTAAACCTACCTTATTAAGAAATTTGGTTCTAACTGTATTATTCATATTTATAAGTATAAACGTATCCAGACCTCTTTCACTCTGATTAGTTTTTTCGAAAGAAATGGACATTCACATTTGTAGTTTGTACATTGTTATCAGAAAGACCAATACAGCAGTGTTATATACTTATATGATATAATATACCCACGCATATATCTCACCCGACAATGGAGTCTCATCTAACTTAGAAGTCTAAAAGTCTTGTTCTTTTTTTGCAGTCTTTGCAGACTGATGTATAGTTGTTATACCAATATATATTTCATTTTAATTTAATGTAATTTTCTTTATTAAATTCAGGAAATGTTGAAAGTTTGAAATTAAATATGAATTCCATATTATATAATAATCCATTCACCACAATATCTGTATGAATAAATCTACAGTAAATGAAAATGCATAAAAAAAGTGTAATAAGTTTCATGTAGGTATAGTCATGAACTCATAACTCATAATATATCAATTTTGCTATGTCTTAAAATAAAACTTGAAAGTTAGATAAATCAACTATTTATCAAACATTGGCTGTGTAAGTAAAATTCAAAACAAACACTATTATACCTAAGTGTTTACACAAAATATTTTAACTTTTATGTTATAGTTGTAAGACCAATTTTGAGCATGCTCTTTATTATAAGCTGTACTTAAATAATATAACAAAGGGGAGTGGGGATTCATAAACCTCCTGACTCCTTCTTTATACCCTTTTGTTTTTTGAATTTTACCAGACGAAAGTAAACTGTATATTTGAACCAAAATATTCTAATTGGCTCTATGTATACATTTTTCGGAGATATAAATTGTGTATTTTTAAAATATATTATTACTACTATTATTATTATGTAGTTAATTCCATACAAACTTGTTAATAAACAATGTATACACTAAGTCACTAATATATAAGGAGAGTATACGACAATTACAGTTGTAAATACTGAAAAAGGGAACCAAATTTTTAATCAAATAAACGCCACATTTCATAATTTTAATACCTGCAGTTATTTTCAAGCATTGTATCAAGTTTTTGTAATATTGTACGAATATCTTGTGATTTAATTAATTGAGAAATATTCAACCAGTAATATACTAATATGAAAAAATCCGTTTTAACATAAATATTATAAACCCATAGCCAATAGGTATATTTATTATCTATGCGTTATTATTCAGTCAACTAATCCTAAAAATTTGATCAATTATTTGATACATTTTTGTTTTGTCAAAGAAAACAACTAAAATAAAATAAATTATCCGGACATTATCTCATTGGCTATAGAGACCTTACTAATTTAGGCAGTTAAAATCTATAATGAAAATTAAATCTAAAATGAAAATTAAATACTTTGTTAGAATGCTCAAGTTAATCCGTTTAACTCACTCCGTTTTAGTTAAAAGCTGCAGAAATTTATCCCTCAGCCTCCTGCAGCACATCTATTTTACTTTTAATTGGACAATATTTCACCAATTATTTGTACTTTTTTTCACATAATGTGCAATACACCACACATAAAAATAAATAAATTCTACATAATTTAGCGAGTTTAAATTTATTTCGTGTACCCTTAACATAGGTGTGCTACATCGTACGTTCTTAATTTTATCATAGCTAAATAAAAAAACGTTTTAAAAATAATTATTTCACCAGTTACAAAATCGACAAGAATGCCTGGACAATATTAAGTATTTTAATATATTTTGTTTGTTTTTGAAAAATTAACGTACATAAAATACATAAAATGTACAACATACACCCAATGACTTGACATTAATGCATGGATAGTTTAATTTTTATTTAAAGTAATTAACTAATAATGCTAATAATATACCGGTAATTTCATGAACAATTTAGGTATTATACTATCACTAATTCTAGTAATTTATTTAGCCACTATGAATTATGATTTCCACATAAAACAAAATATGTGTGTCTATATGATTGCCCATAGATACATTCCAGAATGACTCATTTCAAGGCCTGCAGTTCATATATTTTTAGTTATCAAATACTCAAAACAATGTAGATATCCTATATAGGTACAAACTACAGTTTTCATTCAAGGCTAAGCATTAAAAATAGTACAAAATATAATAGGTAATAACTACTAAAAATATACACCAAACAACCGTATATATATATATACATATAAGCATTATTAGTTGTTGTAAATTATTATTATAAAACACAATAATTAATAATTGTATGTACAATGTATGTTTTGCAAGTACATTTTTCCACCAAATAATTAATAAAATATAATATACAACTAGATAAAAAATTAAAGTGTTGAAATATTTTAATTATTTTTGGTTTTATTTTATAATGTATAGTACATTGTAAAATAATAAATACTTTAACATACCCAATATTATATTCTAGATTTTGGCTTATGATGTTAGATATCAACAATTAGTTAAAATTACATAAACATAATATATTTTATAAAAAAAATATCAAACAAACAATTAAAAAAAAACCGGATGGGCCTCGCTCTGCTGTACAGCTGGGGGTGGAGTGCACCTCGTTCCTAGGATAGATTATTACAATGGATTTGTTAAATTTGAATGCAATGATAGGTATCATTGTATACGAATAACGATTATGAACGGAGATGATATGTTCGTCTAAAATGGGTAATAATATAGTATTTTATATTTAAATTTAAATATAATGCAATAGTATGCAATTTCGTAAAAATTTAAATTTCTAACAGTTATAAAATTTTTTCCATTAAGTCCAGTAGAAATTTTTTTATATAATTTTGAAGATTAGCTTATAGACAAACTAGTAATAAAATTTTGAACCTTAAGTATAAACAGAAAAAATTTTATGAATTATCAACTACAAAATAACTTGGAAATCATCACGAATTTAACATATTTTATACAAATTTAAAATTTATGGGCTTATAAAAAAAAATTGAGTAAAAAGATCACCGATATTTTTTAGTTGCGATAAGTATAACTTATAATAAACATTGTATTAAATTTTCAAGAGTTTTCGGGCGGCCAAATAAATTTTATAGATACTTCAAAAAAAAAACTTACAAAAATCGAAAATTTAAATTATCTATAAATAAGTCAAAATATGTCAAAATACTTTGAAAACTTAACCATGAGTAGAAAAATTTAATATAAAGGTTTGGAGAAAATTTCAAGTGTTTGCCTTATTTGGTTATTTTGTCAAAACGTAAATTTGCATATAATTTCTCGTTTTTTCGTAATTTTTTTATCGTTTCTTACGTATTACGATATAAATTTGGTAGTTCTCAAACATCATAGTCTCTCATTACCAAGAAATAATAAAAATTTTTATGAATATTATATTATTTGAACTGTATGCAACCATTTTACCTTTTTGTGATTTTAACTATTCGGTTTATGATATTATTAATTGTTATGGTTCGAATTTATTATTTTTAGTACTTACTTCTAAGTTTCATTTTCTGGGTATAACAATTTTTTCGCTATATATTTTTGTCGGTAGTTAATTGATATTTGTAGGTGTATACGGCATACCTATAACCTATACCTAACTATTTTCTAATTTCGAAAAAATCCTGTAAGTTCTGAAAAAGTTGAATTTTTGACAAGCCCAAATACCATCTATATTCACTTTCCTTTCAGAACAGTTGCTGTTTAAGAAAATCGAAGCATTTTTACTACCAAAAAAGGTGTCCTCAGCCCCCAAAAAAATATAAAAAAAAAAACACACATCATTATAAAATCAATAGATTCCATCACTCCGTTCAAAATCTAAAATATGTTTTTATTATATAGTGTGTTTTACTCAAATGGTAACACGAAATATTTCCGTCCAATGATCTTATATTGAAATGGGGTTTTTCAGGGAGCTAGGGAATTTTAAAATACACATTCTGTGATATTTTTCAAATTTTTAATCCTTTAATCGTGAGCATGCGCAATCAAAGTTGAATTTTTTTAAATGGCAACACCTATTTTTAGCACCAGATTCTGATTCAAAATTTTCTTTTAAGCAACTTTGATTTATAAACTTTTTTCCTATCTCAAAAATTGACTGACTTACAGCAATTTCAAATTTAAACAAAACAGATTTTTCCTACATTTTTCAATTTTTTGTATTTTATTATTTTAATTTTATTTTTGGTTGGAAATAGCTGCTATGATAAAAATAAATTGCTGTAAGTCAGTCAATTTTTGAGATAGGAAGAAAGTTTATAAATCAAAGTTGCTTAAAAAAAAATTCTGTATCGGAATCTGATATTAAAAATAGGTGTTGTCGTTTAAAAAAATTCCACTTTGATTGCGCATGCGCACAATAAAAGGATTAAAAATTTGAAAAATATCACAGAATGTGTATTTTAAAATTCCCTAGCTCCCTGAAAAAACCCCATTTCAATCTAAAGTCACTGGACAGAAATATTTCGTGTTACCATTTTAGTGAAACACACTGTATGTGAAAGAACAGTCGTAGAGAACAAAATATTATCGATATTTCATTTCATATAAATATTATGTTCTATGACTAAAGTATAATAAGACTATATATAATTAATAGCCATTTAATCTTATACTTATTACTTTTTAGTTGTTTGCTAAGAGAATTGTTAAATTTTAGTACATTATATAATATGATATAACATTTTTTTTTTTTGATTTTTTTTTTATAGCTTCTAGTAGAACCTATTTTTTCATAAAATAAATTAATTTGAATCAAAAATTACAATTGCATAAAACATCAAAAAGTTTATTAAAATATATCGAAAATTATGAAATGTCTACTAAATGCTAATATATAAAAGTATCCTCTACCAAGTAAATATTTCGACTTTTAAAGTCGTCGGGACAATTAAAATCATAACTAATATAGTAGTCTAAGTAAGTACTTATAAAGTTATAAATAATTTAATACTTTATGTTATAGTCTAATGGTAAATGGAAGTAGAATAATGCGTGACAAAGCACTAAGTGGTGTCGAGTTCGAAACTAGGTCTCAGACTCTCAGTAGAAGTTTTTGTAATTTTTCACCCATCTTTCTGATTTGTTCGGAAAACATTTGAAAATTTTTTCCTTGTTTCACACAGAATCTAAAAAAATCAAAACATTATTGTAGTAAAACAAATTAATATGAGAAAAAACTTATTTAAACATTATAGTTTAATTATAGCTAATAATTATTAACAGTAGATATCTACATATTTAATACTTGTATGCCAACTATATAATACTATTACTAACTGCAATTTAATTAATAAATTAAAATATTGATGATATAGTTCAGGAGCAAAACGTGGAAGATGTATACTATATACCTATTTTAATAATTTACAGTCTTGAAATTTAGTCATCACACGCCATTCCATTTGTGTTAAAAACGTTTATTAATATTTCATCAACGACAATGTCGACACTTGACTTATAAAATAATAACTTTTAATAAGTATCTATAAATTTATTATAATATAATAAGTATAACCCTATAATAACAACATTTATTATATCTAATCATATTTTAATACATAAAAATATTATAATTTATAATAACATGACGGAAGTTTGTTTATCGGCAAATGTTATAGAATATTTAATACAACTATAATCAATGACGTATTTTTAAATTTTTCTAGGGGTAAGAGGTTCAAATTTTTCTAAAACTTAAATAAGTTTATAGTATTGTAATTAATACCTATAATTTAATAATTAATAAATAATAATTGTATTATTCAAATTCAAAAACGAACATTTGTGTCTTGATATTGATTTAATTCTTTTATAAATATTAATGAAAAATTATGTGTTATTGTGTTGACTGTTTTTATTTACAAAAAAAAACTAGAGGTCTTTTTTTTGCTAGTTCATCAATAAGTAAGTAGTTCTTCTCTATTATATGTAACTAGCCTAAGTAATTTACGATTTGAAATTTTGAATCCAATTATTTTTTAAATGTATTTTATTTTAAGTGAACATATTTATAGTACATACTTATAAATTACATTAACCCAACGACTATTTGCTATAATTTATTATTAATATATTAACATTATTACGTTGTTTCGTTGATCGATAATTCTGTTCAGAAAATAATGAAATAGGTAAATAATATAACAACACAAGACACAACAAATTATTTTAAAATCATATAGCCGTATAGATCGTATATTAGAACGACCAACGCTATCTATTGGTAGCGAGAAGAATGACGATCTTATTACATAGAAATAAGAAAAATTGTGCGTCGGGATTGTAACAAAATGAAAATGAAAATTGGATTACGATTTACGAATAATCATTTTTGAGGACTGTTAAAACTGTTTGTGTCATTCATTTCGTCAACAAAACTTAATAGTGCTCATAAAATGATAACTAAAAGTCAAAAGTGAAATAATATATTATCTGCATGAGATAAGTTTGTAAGTAGGTACCTAATATTATGTAAATGCAAAGTTGCAAAATTATCATCACGCTGCAGACAAATATATTACTATGTATGAATATTTTTAAAAATTCTAAAAGTTCTAATAATATATTTAAAATAATTCCGTTTCATAATATTTGAAGTTAGATTAAAGAGGGGAAAAAACGTAAACACTTAATTTAGAAGACGCTTTAAAACTTTTAAGATAAACGCTAAAAAGTCTAAAAAGTGTAGAAGAGTACCTATATTAAATGATAAATAATAATAATATTGAAATGTTGACTCACGCAGTCACTCCCGTCTACCGTTTCGGATGTAATTTTGTACTTCATATTGTCACATAGCCATATAGGCCACGCAGACTTGACGTACGAAACAGATATTTTTTTGATTCCCGTTATTCGGACGGTCAAACAAGTAGGTATTAAAACCTGTTGCAAAGGCTTATCCAACTTACTCTTCTTTTGTGACTACGATAACTAACGATGTGTAAGAGATTGGTGTAGTAATGTCCTTTAATATTTACGTTACAACTCTAAGACCACTTTGCATTCGACCAGCACAATAATGATCACTGGATATCGGGATGAGAGGTACAACGCTGCGTTAAATACCTTAAAAATATTCACTAACCAGTGACCACAACGTTGAGGCACATACACTATTACTCACAGAGGTACCTTAAAGAGGAAAAGCCTTTTAAAAACAGTTTTAAATAATTTCTTAGTATAAAACCGTTTGAATACAATCAAATAATTTAAATAACAAACGTACAAATAATTAAATGATATTTCGTCGAGAATAGTTGTCCAAGTGCGTGGCAGTCTGCAAGTGAGTGTTGTATTCACAATAAACAGACGGCCCCCGCGCTAGTCATAACCATAAGCCTTATGTGGCTATGCCTTATGTCGCGATGGCGATCATACAGGTCTTAGCATACCTTTCAGCATCCAGTTGGCAACCTATAGCCAATGTCTAAAATTTCTAAATTTCATTTTTTAGTAGTGTGAACATGATTATTATATGCTTGTGCGTAAAACAAAACGAATCAATATTAAATATTATAGTTATAGTATAATAATAGTAAAATAAAGTTAGCCGGTAATTATTATATAATGTACAGCAATTCGTTTGTTTCCTGGAGGTGGTGGCTTGAGCGGCGACAGTATCGATTTTTCTATTAAAACGGAAAATAATAATTCGGCACGCCTGTACTTCATATTATTTATTGTATGTATAATTATTATTATTGTTTCCGTTGGCATTGAAAAGCTCGCGAGCATACGGACATCGGCTGACGGTGCCGTATGCGATAACTTTATTATAATATTTTATTGGTCGGGTCGAGTACAAACGGGCAAGTTTGCTGTTGCAGAGGGGTGGAGCAGGGTACGTGTACTGTGCACATGAAGCCCGAACGAGTTGTAACGAAATAACACATTATTAATATTAAACTTCTACAACATATTTATGTTAAAATACATCCTGGTGTACGGGCGAGTGGCATAGAGGTCCCGCGGGGACGGATAAAACCGAACGAGTGCTAAACACGGTCATGTTTTTAATTAGCGAGACGCGGTACGAGCACGTATAATAATAATCATAATAATAATAATAATACTGGGGAGGAGGGATAGGAGACGACCCTCAGACGGCCATCGTCAACATGATTCCGCGAGTGATAATAATTTTCAGACTAAAATGTTTCCATAATAAACACTCCTCAGGGACGGCTTGTGAAGGTATAATATTTTGCGTAAGTTTCGAGATGGGTCCAGACAGACAGAGTGAGAGAGAGAGAGACGCGTACATTGTGTCGTTGGAAAACTGCAGAAGCCTAGGGGAAAAACAGTAGGTACTTTACTACTTTTATATAAAATGTTATTATTACAGTAAATGAAGGTATTGTGAGGCGCGTGGTATGGTGAAAAACTGGGACAATAGTAAATACGCCATCGTCGGTGAGCATATTTTTTAATATGATGGAGGAATAAAATGTATATAGATAAAAACGCAAATGTGCTTTTGAAGATGATTTTGGGTTTCTGCGATAGCGGGAGCATTTGGCGTAGTAGCGATTTTATCAAAACAATATTGATAGATACCGGTTGTCCCATAGCCAGTATTTCGGGTGGAACGCGCGGTAATCAACTCAAAACATAATAGTTTGATATTCTGCAAGATTGCTAAAATGCAATATCGCTCTCGGTGGGGTCATAGATAATATGCGTGAGAGTTCCGTTTGGACGATGCCACACACAACTTAAACATTTGTCCCAATGGAGCTGTGCGTCATGCATTACCTCTTTAAGCAAGTTCATTTTATCGATGAGAATTCGGATCGCGTTGGCTGTACGTCGCAAGCACTTGTGTATGCTTGAGATATCGATAAGAATTTGTGCGACGCACTGGCACAATTTGGGTAGTGTTTGGGGTTCCTTACTTAGCATCCCATAAATTTTTGACAGCATCATCACATTTTTATTTGTTGTAATTATTATGATATTATGTCGGATGCATGACAACTTTTCTGTTTCATAATACATAACAATTTAGATAATATTAATAATACTATTATTAATTATTTTATTCATTTCAAATATAAGAAGATATAAAAAAAAACACAATAGTTGATAAGATGAAGGTAATATATTTCTAATAAATTTAAAATTATACGCGGTTATCGTGATGACCATAGTAAGTAGTAAACTTATATATATCGCATAATCACAGATGGACCTTGAAGTATAATTATTAATTGTAACTTTATTATAATAAAAACATGGTTAGAAATTCTTTGTGGCCCTAAAAAGGGCCGTTTTAATAAGGTTCCGTTGGTGATTAGGTAACCTAACGATTTATTTTGAACTGGTATATTTGGTTACAGCCTTGGTGCCTTCACTAACAGCGTGCTTGGCCAGTTCACCAGGCAACAAAAGACGGACAGCAGTCTGGATCTCCCGGCTGGTGATGGTCGAACGCTTGTTGTAGTGAGCCAAACGGCTAGATTCGGCAGCGATACGTTCGAAGATATCGTTGACGAAACTGTTCATGATGCTCATGGCCTTTGAGGAAACACCGGTGTCGGGGTGGACTTGTTTCAACACTTTGTAAATGTAGATACCGTAAGATTCTTTCCTCTTGGGTCTGCGTTTCTTGTCGGACTTGGTGATGTTTTTCTGTGCCTTGCCGGACTTCTTCATCGCCTTTCCTGCTGATTTGCCTCCTGGAGCCATTATCTTAGATATATGCTGTCAACTCACAACGGACCAATAACTATGATAATTTACTTGTGATTCGAAATACACCTTTTTTCAGGTATATAAAGAATAAATTAGTCAATGGTGGATACGGATTGACCATAATTTTTAAATTTATAATGATGTAAAGTAACACTTTTTTTAAAAGTAATTGGAATAAAAAAAATGCTTTTACATAATTTTTTTTATGGGTTTTTGTCAATGTAAACAAATATAATTTGGCGAAGAATTTCTATCTCAATCAGATTCCTTACATGAAATTAGTGCTTTTTTATGACGAATTGGAATTATTTCTCTCTTTTCTGTACAAACATTTTTATAAATGCATTGCAAGAACAAAACGGATAGATTATCGGTCATTGGTTGGTTGAGAACATTAGATGTTCCATTATGAAAAAAAAATAATAATAATCCATTAAAAGATTTCATCCCGTATAAGAAGGGCTTGGCCCATACTACAAATAGGCCTATGTCGTCATTCCATGCATCGCATGAGCGATTATTGAATGTGAATCAAGGGTCGACACAAAAATATCAAATGTTTAATATTAAAAAATAATTAAAATATATTTCTTATAAATTTAAACTAATTCAGGTAAACATCGATTTTTTAAAGCATCTATGTTTTCGTCGAAAATATTTATCCCCTCATGACGATGTTTAAAAGTAAATTACGTGGGAACAATGACATGCTCTCAAACGTCAAAGTCATACCCCCTGTACGGATTCAGAGGTTAATTTATTTCCAGTTCTCCCCAATTTTGTTTATAACCTAAAAATGCCCTTTTCAGTGCCATCATTATTATTAATATATTAAATTGTTTCAATTATGTAATGAGTATTTTGGTTACTAAACACCCTACATTACAATTTATCTAAACTGGTGTAGCATGTAATGTGTTGGCCCATGAAATCCATATTGTCCTTATGTTAAAACAGCAATAGATATTTAGTTTTTTATTAAATAAGCTAATAACTACGTGACTGTCCAGTAGAATACTCATTATGAGTCTCTACCTCAAAATCAAACGAAAACTACTGAAGAGCCTAAAATCTTTCTATTGCACCAAAACATCTAATCGAACACTGCTTCAAGCTATCTAATCATACGGAACCGTCATCTGGGGTAATGCCAAGTACCATGGACTATCTCCATCTGCATGATTGCAATAAACCCTTGGTATCCACAATCCACCTCATATTACGTGGTACATACAGCTTTTTATTTCGATGTAGATGACGGTGTAGTGGGGCTGGGTAACCTGGTTATATTTCAGCAATACGGAACCCTTTGAATTATACTTGAACAGCAACAACGGAGTATGGGTAGGAAGTACAGTTCAAAGAAAATATTATATTTAAAGTATCTTTATTTAATTAGTGTTTAACATTATTATTTAACAATAGCATAAATTTATGATACTGATAGAAAATAGTCGTCCAGAGTTCATCAGTTGTATCTTTGGTATTGATATTACTGATAAACTTATGCGAGGCATCTCTTTTATATATTTTTCAACTGCTTTGATTTATGTGCATAGGATGAATATTTTCTGATTAAAATTAATGTTAGTAAATAATATTCTAGTAATTTTGTTTAACATTCTAAATTGTAACCATGTTGTAACCATGGATGTACCAATATGATATTCATCCACTACAATGGTACAGCAGTATTATATACAAACATGTGTCTTAATTGAAACACTGTAATTTCTCCATAATCGGGTTTCATAGATGTTAGCCAGTGTTTAAACTTTTTAATTAACTCAATATATCAGGAGCGTAAAATCATTTTTAGTGATCATCTGTCGTAATATGTGATCTCGCAGGCGTTGACGACGGTCTATAACCGACTTATAGTGTCCATTTTTGAAGTGCTACCATTTGCTGAAAATACAATTATCCTCCGTTCTGTAAATTTATATGCATTCGAAAACAAGTTAAGAACACGTTAAAACTAATTCCAATGAGTTCCGAGGGTTAAAGAACTTTCTACTGATCATTACGTAAGGCCAACGGTAACATAAAGGGACGGGTTGAAATAATGATGAATAACTATGTACCGATCTTGGGCATCGGTATGAAATCATTTTCTCGTAATTCGATATTTAGTTGGCTTTGCGTCAAGTTTAAAACGAATTGTCTAAGTTGTTCGATTAATGAGAAATCGTGAAAAGAAAACGCACAACTGTAGCCGTGTGGATGACTGTGAATTTCAGAGTTTACTAGTCGGTACGTACATGTGTATATGTGTATGGACTTTTCGTATATGCAGCATACCTGTATTCAAATCGCTTCTTCTTTGTCATTATAGTTTTAATAGAAGTTTAATTATTCCTTCATCATGACGGATACCGTTGCCACTCCAGTACCAGCTGCTGCCTCTCCGGCCGCCAAGAAATTGCCATCCAAGAAGAAGATTGCCGGACCAGCGAAGGACAAGAAGGCGGCTCCTACTCATCCGACAACTTCCGTTATGGTTACTTCGGCCATCAAGGAATTAAAGGAGAAGAAAGGTTCTTCGTTGCCAGCGATTAAGAAATATTTGGCTGCCAACTACAAAGTGGACCCTGCGAAATTGGCCCCGTTCATCAGAAAGTTTTTGAAAGCGTCTGTCACCAACGGAACCATTCTGCAGACCAAGGGAACCGGAGCTTCGGGACATTTCAAATTACCCGTAGCCGAAGTTAAACCTAAGAAAGTGGCTGCTAAGAAAAAGGCTGCTGCTGCCAAGAAGGTCAAGACAGCTGGTACGCCCAAAAAGAAGAAGACTGTTGCTCCGAAAAAGGTTAAAGCAACTGCTTCTGGTGAACCTGCTGCCAAGAAAGTGAAGAAAACTCCTGTCAAACCAAAGGCTGCGACCGCTAAGCCAAAGAAAACTTCGGCTAAACCGAAAAAACCAACAGTGGCGAAACCCAAAGCAGCTGTTAAACCAAAGAAATCGCCAATCAAAAAGATCGCCGCCCCGAAGAAGAAATAATCATTTCTCGATAACGTTTCACCTGATTGGAAGAAGTCTCCTAAAACGGTCCTTTTCAGGACCACCAAATTTCGAAAACATTTTCCCCATTTTTACTTGTTTCGTTACGTATATATGGTTTTTACTGTGAACCTTTTTAGATTAGAAAGGAATGTCACTACTGCGCTAGTTGCTATTTGTTTTGTTCGTACAACACATTCATTGATAATGATGATATAATATATCAATATAGGTGTTAATTTATAAATGGTTTGGCTAGCAATGAGCAATAAAGTATGAAACTGTCAATCATTATCCATACTAGGCTATTCAATCTAATCAAAAAATTATTTCATCAGATCAACAATAGATCAAAAGTATAACGAACAATAGTTCTACTGAAACAGATCAGAATAGTTCAAATGAACTATTCGTTCACGATCTTAAAATTTGTTTTGGGTCAATAAGTCGATTATCGACTTTTTTCGTTTGAATCAAAGTATCTTATTTTCAAACTTTCTATGTCCAATAATAAGGATATCTAAAGATGATACTCGGATATCATGTTTTGAAAGGAGCCATATGTGTATTCGATAGGTATGTTAGGTGTGGCGATCAGGGTACAGGCCTCACGCTTTTTGCTTAAATTTGGGGCCTCACGTTTGAAAAAAGTATTTAAATTGTAAGTTTTATATAATTGGTAAATATAAAAATAGCAAAGTAGATTGAACGTAAAAAACCGGATGGGCCTCGCTCTGCTATATCTTGTACAGTAAGGGATGGAGTGCACTTCGTTCATAGAATAGGTCATTACAATGGATTTGTCAAATTTGAATACAATGATAGGTATCATTGTATACGAATAACGATTCTGAACGGAGATGATATTTTGGTCTAGAACAGGTATTTCATATAATATATATATTATGTTAAATTTAAATTTATATATTATGTCAATATTTGCTTTTCAAACGCTTATAAAAAATAATTGTGCTTATTTATTTCAACAATGTTTGAATGACAGTAAGAACAACATCTGTGGAATCTTCTACTAAATCCAGACCGTTAAAGGTAAAACTCTGGACCTTGTCAACTGTACTTCACTATGTTATTTACCGTAATAATATTATTATTAATATAAGATATTTATTTAGTTTAATATATTAAAATCAGATTATAGTTATTTCATAGATCATTGTATATATTTTATCAGGCTTGTAATAATCGGTTGTATTGCTATGAGAGAATGAGGTTAACATAATTGGGTAAATAGAACACAACATTTTGTACCACATAGATACCTATTTGGTATTTGTTGATACATATTTAATATTTAATTAATTTTAGTAGTTATTTGGTCATTTTTAGGTGCATATATACTTATTGTTTAATATTGGGTATTTATTAGTGCTATATAAAGTCCTTGATGGTTTTACTATTTTGTGCACAAATGCATGCATATTTGTGTATTTTGAAGAGCTAGATGACCCTAAGCCAAATAATAATCGTAATAATTGATCCTATTTGTTTCCAATTTTCCGTATTTTATTACTTGCTACTAATTTCCTAACTGTATATATTATGCATGAAACGCTTGTTAACAATTGAATGAGTTAATACGGGCAAGTCTTTGGAGTAAACATAAGCCATAAGCAAACATAAGCAACTATAAGCCGAAGTGGCCCCAGTGTTACGTACGTTAGTTTATAACGTCGACGGTGTGTATGGTCGCGGGTTCAAACACTTCAAACCCCCTGCACCGTGGCAAAAATTTTTTTTGTTTCACTCCCAATTTTTACACCCATCATGCTCGTTATTATGAACAATTATTGTTTATTTATCCCCATTTAGCTTGATATATTTTAAGTATATAGTCATATAGATATTATATTTTAGGTACTGAACGGAGTGTTTTTTGTCTGTCATAAAAAAAAAAAAAAAAACGATTTGATTTTCAAACGACTTTAAATATATGTTATTATTCAAAAAGTACAAGTCGCAGAAACTTGAAACTTTAACCAGTGTTTACATTGGCATTTTCCTTAAGTATTTATTTTTGCTAACTAATTTATTGATTTCCAAGCAATTTATAGGCATTTGAAATATTCGATTTTTTTGATAAAAAAAAAAATTAGCCGAACAAAACACTTGGAAATTTAGTAGAAGATTCCACAGATATTGTTCTTACTGTCATTCAAACATTGTTGAAATAAATAAGCACAATTATTTTTTATAAGCGTTTGTAAAGCAAACATTGACATATAATATTACAATTTAAATATTACTTAAAATATTATAATTATATTATATTATTACTTAATATATTATAATATATACCTATACTAGACTGGGTAATCATAATTGTTGAGAATCATCTTTCGTATGCAATTATACCTAGCATTGCGTTCAGATTTAACAAAATCCATTATGATCACTTATCCTATGAACGAGGTGCACTCCACCCCTTAGGTAATGTACAGCAGAGCGAGTTCCGTCTGTTTCATAATTTTTTTATACATATTTAAAAAACCATTTCTTTAAAACCTAGTTCATAGCTACTTTTAGTGAAAATATTGCAGATGAATTTTAAGCAAATGATGGGAATAGTTGAATTAGTTGATTTTGTAATTCATTACAGAATAACGAAGTAAGCATAATATGTGTACTAAAAATTAAAAATCAAATAAATATCTATGGGTACATAGGAAATGTGGTCAATTAACGAAAAAATAATAAGTTTACAACTCACGACTACTGTAGCAAGGACATTTTTTTGCCATCCAATATTGTAATATTTTATATATTTGTGAATTTAGTGCAATCCAAAATTGTATGAATAATATTACATACATAGAGACTAGGCCATTATTCATTATAAATCATGCATTATATGTGAACGAATATTATACAATAATATTAGAACAAGACATGGCGTATTGAAAAGATACACGATAAATCACCTAGAGATTGGAGAATGAATTATAATGTGTACATTATATCATTTGATACCAGAAAAGATACTTCAAAATACATTTTTGAATTATTCAAATAAATTTATCACAATAACTTTATTAAAATTATTGTCGAAAAGTATAATTACTAAGAATACTGAGAATTTGCCATTGGATGGACATAATACTAGAGGATCAAATTATGCAAATATATAAGTAACAATATTAACACATTTAATATAAAATTATAACTCATAAATATTTATAAAAAATAATTGCATATTTGTTTTTTTTTTTTTTTTTATATATAACTAATGTGTGACACATTTACTATGGCTTGGTGTTTTACTATTCATAGTTAGATAAAGAACAGCAAGAGTTTCCTATAAAATTTGCATCAACGGAATTACTTTCAAGTGGACAAAGGGAATTTGGAAATCTTATTTGGAGTCAGCAATTATAATACATTTTAATATAGCTATACATTTACCACATAGTGTGAATAAAAATAATTAACAAGCATTTTTGGTCCCAAAAAGGGAATTCCAGTTGACAGTGAGGATACTTCAGAGATATGCATTAAAAAATGGATTCCTTCAACATTAATATATAATTCATTAAATCTACAAATAACAATCTTATCTAAAATTACTCAAAGTAAAAATGGCAGTCGAAAATAAGTTATTTACATCTTTTTTTTTATGTTATAGAAAAAAAATGTAACAAAAGATCATGTTCATCAAGTCAAATATGTCCAAGAACTCAAGTATTATTACAACTTCCGCTTCATAAAGAAAGAAAATTAATGAAACTATAATTAATTATTTTGTTGCCAGTAATACTTCATTTTCACTCGTAGATCATAATTTGTCCAAAATTATGTATTCTGTTTTAATGCCTGCCTATTATACTCCACCAATATCCAAATTTATAAGAAATTAACTATTAAATAAAGTTTACAAAATATTATGAATGTATTACAACATTTACAAGGAAATTTGTATCTATAGAACAAGATGGTTAGTCAAAGATACACAATGAATCTGTTATTTGTATATTATCGATTTGGAAGATAATCAATTTTTTAGTTTGTGGGAATAATACTTAAGGAAATAAGCACATCTTCAGTCAATTGGAGAGCAATAAATAGAATATCGAGAAGTATTTCTAAGTAATAGTCGGTTCAGTTTTAACAGATAACTCTAGAAATAATTACAGGGTGGGTAGTCTAAACCTCAATATATTCCACTGTGTATGTAACAATAATATTTTAAATCTTTTATCAAAAGGTATATTTATAGGGTATATTTATAAATCCAGATTTTTTACAATTATCAATTCGTCATATAAGCACATAGGCGTACATTTGATTGAATTTTTAGGGCGCTATAATGTAAAATAAAAATTATAAAAACCACAAATTACATATAAAATAAATTTCGAATCATGGGGGGAGGGGGGGCTATTAAAATATTAAGGGGCAAAGTCCCCACAGACATTCACTTATGATTGTGCATGATGATCAAGTACTTTCAGCAATCGCAAGTATTGCATGTGTTGTAAAGATTTTTTAACTTTTTCAATAGCGCTATATAAATTATGAAACAGACTTGGAAATGGGAGAGCTGGAAATTTAATATTTGCTTATAAGTATATGAATTCAAATCCAGACTCAAAGAATAAATAACATAATAATAGTTATTAAATGTAGGAGGAAAAAAATTAATTTATTAAATGAAGAAACAGATGAGGTTGATGATTTTTATTTTCATCAGTTATATTATAAGCCATTAGTCAATTAATATTATAGTTTAAAACAAAAAACTATTATTAGACATAAGTTTATATCATGTTATATTATTCCAACAATAAACACAATGGTATTTGATTCTATACACATACCCTGATATTAAATACATTTTTTCTTTTATGATAATTATCAACAATTCAACATTATCGATAATTTTTGTAATTATTTAACTAATTATTCTATAACAACTGAACTCGGAATGCTATTGATTACTGAATATTGCATAAAGGATCTCATTGCCATCAATATCAAAGCTGTATGAAAAACCAATAAAAATTGAATCACAAATCGGGAGAAATCTAATAAAACATACACCAGCACAAAATACACAAAATCATAATATATATGTTCCATCATGGAGATGATGATGATTTCAGTTAAGGTAATGCAGCTTCCCATATGAATGTTGTTCAAGGTGGATGGGTAACTGCTCTGATGCAAGGCAATAACTGTGCTGCAGCTTGAGTTGATTATTTTGTCGCATTAAAGTTTTTAACCTGAAAAGAAGTGTTGGTAGAATTAAATCTAGTAGAACGTCTCATGAATAAAATAACAATAATATACATAATTTTTTAATAACAAGATAGTTAATTTATTAAATAGACAGTACAATAAAAGACATGTGTTACATACTTCACAAAAAAAGTAGATAATTATTCAAACAGTCAGAATTTACTCCAAAGTGATACCAACAATCTACAATTAATAGTAAAAATTTTAAAATTAAATTTAAAGAAAGAAAAGAAAACACATTTCAACTTAATCTCATCAACTGCATAATTTGGATCATAACATCGAAAAAAATAAACTCTATGTATAAAAAATAAATAAAAATTCCTACAAATGTATTTTACGAGTATACCTATGTAATAAATGAATATATTATTTTTATAAATAACTGAAAACAGTTTATTAGAAGCAAGAAAACTTACATTCCATTATGACATTAAATAATTTTCGGACTAAAGTTAAAGTACAAGAAATTCAACAAAATATGATTTTTTTTTCTTAAACAAATGATTCATACCCAATGTGTATCATAGTAGTTCAAAAATCTATTTTCCTTTTTTTTTTTCTCTAGAATATCTGCAGCAAAATTACCTTAAGGCATAAAGATGTCCTGTGATACATGTATGAATAATCCAAGTAGGAACCATTAGTAATAGTATATTTGTTTGATATGCTGCACATCCTGAATTTCGATACAGTTATAATATTCTTGCCTACAAACATAATAAAAATATTATACAAATTTCACAAATTTTTTTATATACAATATATCTTAAATGAAATTTATAAATTTAATTCTTACTGGTGTCCAATATTTTTGAGACTTAATAAGAATGTGATTTGTTTTGGCATCATGCAAAGCTTATTAGTTATTACTAGGTATGTATACTCTAAATGGTTTTTAAAATTAAATTTTTTTTTTTTTTTAATAGGTTTACCAAAGTAACAATAATGAGTATAATAGAATAATGCATAAGAAAAGTATGTAAGTATTGGGTATTTGGGTGGCAACTGGTCTTTGTCAAATTACATCTCCCACCAAGTCAAATCAGCAAGAGCATAGGAGCTAAACCAAGCCCATGCACAGTAGTCACCTCCCCAGTAATCATCTCATTTTGAATAGAGTATATTATATACCTATTTTATACTTATACATTATATATTACATGTTACTTACTTATATGCATTACCTGCAGGGTAATACACAGTAGATGGTAGGATACAAATTACAATTTAATCGTTTTGACCTAGAGCAATCGCTTTTACAATGTGTAGCAAAAATTATTTTTCTGTTGTACACAGTTTACAGATTTTCATGTTGTAACCCAACAAGTTTCTTCCATTCACTCGATCGGATAAGATGAAGTTTCGTATTACGGCACTGATGAGAAATAGCATCTAAAACAAACATACTTTTTATAGTATACATACGTCTGCAAAAAACAAAATTAGTAGGTAATAAGTACCTAATTTATTTGATATGATTAAACTTAATCTCAGATTTTAAAACCATAAACATACTACAGTATGTGTGTTAAAATTCATCAAAGAGAGAATGAGGTTAACATAATTGGGTACATAGACTACAATTTGTCGCTGTGAACAGTGATTTTGTGCATACCTTGTTTTATATGACCGTTAGTTTGGGGGTTAAAATCAACTTAAGTTTAAATTACTTTAAAATAAACTATTATTAACCAATTAAAACTTAAAAAATGTTCTGGCCTAGCAAAATGCCCGGCTCTGAAGTCTGAATATAATACAATATTACTAACCTTTGGCTTTACATCCTTTCACACAGCGTTGGTAAGGAGGAACATTCATCATTGTGCTAGATAGTTGATGTCTTTGAAATCTTTGCAAGATAATCAGAAACAGAAATAATCAGAGAAACGACGAAATTGCAAGAAAGAAAAATTGTATGCACAAACGTTAAATTCAAAATAATAAACAGCAATATCACTGATTATAATATTTTCAATACCTAATACCACGATCAATTGAGATATTATTATACAGGATTCGGAACGAAGCGCGTTATCATTAAAAATACTGTCGGTTATATTTCAAGCCGTTTGTCAAACACACTAGCGCGATCTAGTTGTAGTTGATAAATCCCGCTCTTAAATGCAAGTATGAATATTTTTATATAAATTTATGATACAAGACTTTTTTATTATTTTTTATGTATTTAATAAAAATGTTAACTAATTATTTTTGATATTAGCCAAATTTTGTTTATTGAATAACAAAATAAATACTAGATGTTTATTTTAGAAATGTTGATTTTATATTGTGATGTGTTGAACCGCATTAAAAATATGAGATTTAAAAGATGCAGCTGTGAGCAACCCATCCTAGAGATTTGAAAAAATTAGTAATCTTAAGATACACAAAGACTTAGTAGTTAAAGAAGGTCGCTGGAACTTAGATGATGTGTTAGGAGATAGTGATATTACCAAATTTGATACATTTGACCATGTAGTTTATAACTTGGCAGGGTGTTGAATAATATAGTTTCTAATTTGTTCCAGTTATAATCCTAATTTCTAAATAATCAAATTTAAAATTTCCTAAGATAAATGTCCAAACGAATTTCCCAGAAAACAAAACGCACTGATTGCTTGTCTGGAATCAAAAATATACACAATGTTACATCAAAATATGCAGAATTAGTGAACTTGAAATCTAGAGGTTAATTTGTTCATCCTGATAGTTATTTTTACTTACTAGTTAAAATTTCTTTCATGAAAAAATTATTTTTAAACTTAAGCACATTGAAAAAAAAAATGTTATTAGTACACTAATCATTAGATATAACAACATTCTAATCGAGACTATTGGTTAAGAAATTATCATTTAATAATTATTGAAATCTCGATATTCCATGTGTAAATAAACAAAATGTTCTCTTTTTGTTGTTATTGTTTTTACTTTGACGATACTGAAGGTAATATTGTAGTACGTGTTTATGCAATGTGTATAAAACCCCATTCTCAACCCAGTTCATAATCGATAAATTTTCTCAGGATATCCCAATTTATTACTAACAAAACGTATCTTATAATATTGCATTATCTAATGATTGTATATGAAATTCATCCAACATTTTAACAGCTTATAAATCTTAATACATCGTTAGAAATTAATAAATAACGGCTAACTTTAAATCATTAATAACATTTCGGCAACCAAAATATTTTTCCAAAAAAAAATGTAAGGAGTCAATTCAATTGCGCCGATCAACTATTGAGTATTTGAAGATCCGATTAATTTGGGTGATTTTTTAATTATAAAGTACTAGAAATTATAGGTCGTATTATGATGTTTTCATAAAATCAAAAACTGATCAAATAATTAATTGAGTATGCGAATAAACGAAAAAAAAAAAAATGAAGGATAAACAAATATAGCTGAAATAATATTGTAAAATTTCTTTTATGAATATTTTAATTTTAATCAAGTGAAATAATTGACTAAAATTTATAAATTTAAAAGTGCGTTTTCTACCTATATAAATAAATACATTTAATACGTAATTAAAAATTAATGATTAGTGGCCCTGAAAAGGGCCGTTTTAGACGGGAAATACTAAGTACTAAATATAGAAGAGAGAGAATTAGGCACGTTCTCCGCGGATACGACGAGCCAACTGGATGTCTTTGGGCATGATGGTAACCCGTTTGGCGTGAATGGCGCACAAGTTGGTATCTTCGAAAAGACCGACTAAGTACGCTTCGCTAGCCTCTTGCAAGGCCATGACGGCGGAACTCTGGAAACGTAAATCGGTCTTGAAGTCCTGGGCGATCTCACGGACCAGACGTTGGAAGGGCAACTTGCGGATCAACAGTTCCGTGCTCTTCTGGTAACGACGGATCTCACGGAGAGCGACCGTACCGGGACGGTAACGATGTGGTTTCTTCACTCCGCCGGTGGCTGGTGCGCTTTTACGGGCTGCTTTGGTGGCCAACTGCTTCCTGGGCGCCTTGCCTCCCGTGGATTTACGGGCTGTTTGCTTGGTACGGGCCATTGTGATTGTTGAATGTTGATAGGAATAAAATTCACTTGATTATATTCGAGTTCAGACGGGTAACCGTTAACTGGGATAGGAAAACGACGGTTTATATACAAAAACGGGAGCACATTGCGTGTCTCTGATTGGTTAGTGGTGTGTATTGTTTCGTCTATGGAGGGAAGGATATGGTTATGCGTTTCCATTGGTCAATACATCGACTGAAATTGTTTATAACCGCGTAACCACGGCATATTATATCACATCGACTTAGTGTACGATTATATAACAGTTCTTAACCGAAGTTAAATAACATGACCGGACGTGGTAAAGGAGGAAAAGGATTGGGCAAAGGAGGGGCCAAACGTCATCGCAAAGTACTTCGCGACAACATCCAGGGAATTACCAAACCTGCAATTCGTCGTTTAGCCCGTCGCGGTGGCGTCAAACGTATCTCCGGTCTCATCTACGAAGAAACCCGTGGTGTGTTGAAAGTGTTCCTGGAAAACGTAATTCGTGATGCTGTAACATATACCGAGCACGCCAAGAGGAAGACGGTCACCGCTATGGACGTAGTTTATGCGTTGAAGCGTCAAGGACGTACCCTGTACGGATTCGGAGGTTAATATTCCTCAAACGCGAGATATTATATTATTTAAAAAGGCCCTTTTCAGGGCCACTAATTAATAATGAACCATTTGAAACTTTAAAGTACTATTTTATAAATTTTTTATTACTTTATTATATATTAAAGTTAGGCTAGGCATCGCGGCAGTTGATATGATAATTATACATAAACTAAAGTATTTGGTAAATGATACCTAAAAATATGCAACGACACTTGTGTTGGAAAATTAATTAATTACAAGTGATAAAAAATCTGCGTAATAATTTTATTTAGGAATAAATCCATGCAATCAGCTCCAAATCTGTGTTATGCAATTAATTTGTAAAGAATCGTAACGAAAAAACATTTTTACGATGGTAGTAATGAATTCAGTTTGTAATGTTTCAATATTTCAAATCCACACAATAAGACATCCAACGGATCTTCACAACAAGAAAAAAATAACAAAGGTGTTTTGTGAACCTTGAATTTGTGTCCAATGATTTTTTTTTCCCGAGAAAACTTTTTGATTTCAATAGATCTCTACCTACTTAATGTATACTAGTCTACTTTCATACAAGCATACACATTATGTGTAGTATCTACTATTATGTGCAGAGTAGTATATTATGTTATGTCATACAAGATTACTATAGTAAGTACTGTCACAGATTATAATAATCTCATTTCATATAATCTGTGGTACCGTGCTATATTAAACACATTATTGTAAAGCTGTGCTATGTAAAAATAAAAAAAAAAATTTTATGAACACAAGAACCACATTTTATTTACTAGTTATTTAACTATTTACTTGTACACTTGACGAATAAAAATTAAAAATTACAATAAAATTACAACATAAAACTAGTGCTTCTTACATCGGCACACATCATTACGGACTGCTCCAAATATGCAACCGCGTGAATTATATAGTATAATTATTATATATAGTCTCTTGAAGAGGCTTCAGATAAACAAAACTCCGCAAAAATTTTTAAACTTTTCAAACAATTAAACTTCGAAGCAACTTCATATAAAAATACTTTAACTCTCAGGCTAAAAGATTTAAATTTTAATAAAAAAACATATCAAAATAGTTTTAACTAAATTGATTCTATTTTCTGTATAATATATTTTATATAAGTCGATATATCCTTAAAATGTGTACACAACCATATTCAAGTAGTGGCCCTGAAAAGGGCCGTTTTAAAGCAGGTTTTTGGTATATTAATTTTAAACTTTCTTTTCAGTTTTCTTGGGCAAAAGAACGGCTTGGATATTCGGCAAAACACCTCCTTGAGCAATTGTAACTCCGGACAACAATTTGTTTAATTCTTCGTCATTCCTGATGGCCAATTGCAAATGTCTGGGGATGATACGGGTTTTCTTGTTGTCACGGGCAGCATTACCTGCCAATTCCAGAACTTCAGCGGCCAAGTATTCCATGACGGCGGCCAGGTATACCGGAGCACCAGCACCGACACGTTCGGCGTAATTTCCTTTCCTCAGCAGACGATGGATACGACCGACGGGAAATTGAAGTCCAGCTCGAGCCGATCGGGTTTTGGATTTAATTCCCTTTGCTTTACCTTTTCCTCTTCCGCTCATGATTAAGATGCGTTTATGTATGAAGTTGAACGAACACTAAAATTTGATATCTTCAAAAACACAAAAATTTGAGCTTATATAGTTTATAAACCTTTAATATAATTTCAATTCGTCTAATATTTATAATAATGACGATAAAAAACGACACATTTGATTTATAATTTTTGTAATTAATAAAATACTTTATATCATCAAACCGTTTTAAAATATTATGTAAAGTATCATTTTTTTTACAATACGACAGCTTTAAAAATGTTAGTTTATATCATGAAAAATATTAAATATACATCAATTGTAACCCACATATGATTAAAAATTGTTATAAAAAGTGTTCAAAACATGAAATTTGTAATATTCGCCAATCCTTTATATCGTGGACAACTAGTGTTTCAATACATTATCTTTGCATCATGGCTCCAGGAGGTAAATCAGCTGGTAAAGCGATGAAGAAGACTGGCAAGGCACAGAA